>JAPYZL010198150.1:0-20145 GCA_030522825.1 Platygaster orseoliae | reverse complement strand
GTGTCTTATTAAATATTTTTTGAATGTCATTTATTTCAATAAATAGCGACGCTCTCTTTGATATCACTTATTTTAAATCTACTGTTGCGATAAATATTTAATCTCGTGTATTTTTAAATATTTTTTGAATGTCAATTATTTCAATAAAAAGCGACGCTCTGCTTGATATCACTACTTTTAAATCTACTGTTGCTATAAATATTCACTCTCATGCATTTTATTTGCGATTTTCCTTCATCCCCAGCAATATCACTACTTTTTCATTGGTAAGGCACTCACAAGCGACGACAGACCTTCACATTTGAAATGTATTTTTTTTTTTTTGGGGGGGGGGTCCTTATTAAACAAAGTATGATTCTCTTTATTTTACGATGGTAAATTCCTTTTCGGCTGATATATTCGATAAGTGATTAAACTTTTTATAATAAATCAACTGTTCAAAATATAACTGTCGATATTTAGGCCTAAATAATTATTTATATTCAAACACCTCACTACTATATTTATTATCTGAAAAAAAATGTATGATGATAACTTTTTCATCCAATTGTATATTTTTATAAAAAATTGAAATTTACTGTAATTCATTTTCGATCAAAGAATTTTTGAATACTGATTTCTTATACTTTAGTTTTTAATTTTTTTTGTACTTATCAACCAACATTTTCTTTTCCTGGTTCATTATTATGAGAAAAATACAACAAAAGATTCAAAGAAAGTATTATTCCTAAATTCTTTCTCTCAAACAAGAACGCATAATACGGAAAAATTCTGTTTTGACTATCCATATTGTAGTTACTAATGTCAATGAACTCCGCGAATAATAATGGCCGTCATAATTGCACGTACTGTAACTTAAGGCTTTACGAGCTTTATGTATTCTTCTGTACGAAATGTCTGGAGATATATTACTGTTATAAACTCTGGCGAGCTATTTTGCGATTATAATTGATAAAAATCACGAATCTGTACATTGAGAAATGTTTCGTAGTGAAATTACAGACTTTAGGTTGCAATCTCGTTGCCGTTTTCTTGCTTTTAAACTATGGTATGGGTTAATCACTTCAATGCGTGTATGGGAAAATTTTTCTATAATTGACTTTCGACTGGATGGATTGTTGAAGGCATTATGTGCAATTTATACACCTTCTTTCAAGAATCAATGAAGATTTGTTTGCTGATCAAAATGACTGATAAAAAAAATTACTTTTTTGTAGTTCGGAATTTTTCAAATATTCGAAAATAGCTTATTCATGTTTTTTATTTCAAATTCAGATAGTATTTAATGCTCCAGGGAGATTTTTGAAGTAGTATTTAAAACCAGAAATTTTCGTAATTTGAAATTGCATCGTGCAAAAATTTCTGATAAATTCAAAAAAGTTTCTGAGAAGAAAAAGTAGTTATTAAAAAAATTGATTAAAAGTTGTATTAATTTATTGTACAGTTTTACTGTTTTAATTAATTTAAAGTTGATTGATAAGAAAATTTATTTACTTATCGATATTTGTTGTTTTCGGTGAAATGATATTTAAAGTTATACAATTTTTTTTTGTAATTTTTCTCGTCACGAAGAATAATTGTGATTGGAAAAAACCTGAAACTACTTTTTTGTTTCGTAGGCAATTTTTCACCTTTCATAAAGAACATGGCTGCCCAGTGTTCAAGTTTGATCACTATTTTCCGTAAATTTCTGAGACAATAATAGAAACTGGTTTCCAGTTCGGATAATCATAATCGTCTTTTCTATTTTTAAATGCAACAAATTTATAGCTATACAGGGACTTGTCTGAGATTATTTTATTTTTATTGATAACCTCATGTTAAACAGACTTGTACTGATTTATTCAAATTTTAAAAGTTAAGAAAAAATAGCGGAATTTATTCGGTTGTGGCCATAGTTTCGTTTTACAACTGTAAATTTCGATCAAATTATATTTATGCAGCCATATGTATATACATCAATGAAAAGCTTAAGGTCTCAGGTAACTACTTATTAGGGTGTTCCTTATTTGGCCAAAGTTGGAAAATGATACAGGACCAGCCAGAAAATTAATCAAGGTAGTAAAAAAAAATTTTCTCAAAATTTGAGCCGATTCGGATTATATTAACACGTGCCTATAGAACAGTGATTTTTAAAATGGGAAATACATGTAATTTATCATCTAAAACAGGAAAACATTTTTATAGCCTGCATGAATTGGTTTAAAAAATTTAACTTTTGCTGTTATTGTTGTACATGATATCAGATTTTAACTGTTATTTTTATAGACGATACCGAAAGTTCTTTCCCTTCTTTCAAGCCGAGTGAATATGATGGAATATGATGATGGAAAGAATTTTCGGAATCGTCTAGAAAAATTACGGTTAATATCTGTTAACATGTACAACAATAAAAGCAAAGGTTCAACTTTCTTGATACAAATTCATGTGGGCTATAAAAAATTTTTCCTGTTTTGGATGATAAATTACATGTATTTCCCATTTAAAAAATCACTGTTCTAGAGGCATGTGTTAATATAGTTCGAATTGGCTCAAAGTTTGAAAATTTTTTTTTTTAATACCTTGATTAATTTTCCGGCCGGTCCCGTATCGTTTTCTAACTACGCCCAAATAAGGACCACCCTACTGCTTATGAAACTATAAATTTGATTAAATCAGAAAACAAAGTAATTACTTAACTTTACAAATTAGTATTTTTTTAACGATCAAATTTTTCTTACCCGGTTGTGGCCACCCCTGTAAAATGCTCTGAAAATGAAAAAATATTAAATAAAACGCCACTAAATGTTAAGACAAAGTAATTTTATTGATTTTGAAAGCTCAAAGTTGCAAAAAAACGTTTTAGAAAAACAATTAATGAACATGGGAATGACAAGAATAAAAATGGAATCATTCGTCGTCGCCATCATCGTCGGTTTCACAATTTTCGCAGTTGTAATAAACGCTGTTTACTGTGTAACACTGTTTCGCATGTTAGCGCACTTCAAATGTACCGGTCATTGGCACGTGTTGCATTCAACGGAGTTGTTAGTGGTCATCCGAATTTTAGTGATCACAACCGGGAAAAGCAAAGCTGTAAAAAAATGCTCAGAAAATTTTTTTGGTGCAAAAATTTTGATCTAAACGAAACATTATCATAATAGTACATTATGGAACGTAGTGCAAGGGTCGAATTTGGCAAAGACGAGGGTTTGAATCGTCTTCGCAAAATGAGACGCTTGCACTAAGTTACATACAGTGTTTTATGTAATTCTAGTCTCAAAGCCCGTCGAAATGTAAAACTTTGAGGTTAGAAGTGCATAAAATATGTTGTGTTCCCTTTATAAAAATATATTGCACTCACCTTTTTGAAGTTACAAATTGTTATCATATTATTTGCACTTTCAACACGACACGAAATTACATCAACGTTGACAGAAACACGAAAAACAATGTTACTGATCGTAGCAACTTCGCGTATGGAACTTTTGAAAGTAGGTTTTGGCAGAAAACATTGTGTTGGTATCGCACACCAACGACGATTGTCATATCAACTGTATTTGCCCCTTGTCAAAAATTATCCAGGGGTGGACATAACCGGCGCATGGCCACAACCGGGAAACGTACCCTATGTAACAGTCATACCAAGTCAGACATTGACGCTCATAAGTAATAGATGCTAAAAATGTTTCATTCATCATTTTTTTTCCGCGAAATTTTTATATATACATCCAATAACAATAAAGTACAACAATAATATGAAGTTTTTTCCAATAAAGGTTAATTTATTTATGTTTTCAGGCAATTAAAAAAAGAGTTGATTATTTTTCTGGACATTCTAAATATCTGGACAAGTTTTAGTACCCGAAATTTTGTGTAACCTAAAATATCCTTAAATTTATTTTTAGACTTCTTGAAAACGAGGAAAAATTATATTTATTTACGAACTTTGTATTTTAAATACAATTTTGCCAATTTCTTAAATTCACCTAGCATACAAAATAAGTGTATCATTTCAGTCTCAAATCTCGTATCTCTTAATTGATTACATTTAGTCTCTGAAGGCTTAGACAAAAGAATAAGAGTTTCGAAAAGTATACGAAATTATGTAAAAAAGTTAACTTAATGTCTGTGAAAGTACAAGATTTTTTCATAAGCTTTCAAACGTTTATTCCTACAGTCATTGGTAACCTCCAGTTAAAAAATTATGTTTTTTCAAATTGACGACAGATAATGTATCATGAGAGTCTGAAAAGTATCTCGAGTATTCTAATTTTTCGAATAAAATACTCATTTGGAAACGTTTGAAGACTCGAATATTCATTTCAAAAGTTAAAAATCTCACTATTTAATAGTTGTGAGGAATGAAGTTTTTTCAGTCTTCAGTCACAATCAATAAGCTTAAATCACTTAATTCATGCATCTATTTTGTATCGATGCATCGAACAATTGTTGATAATCATAAACAATGCTTCTTTTTACATTTCATTGAATTCTGATTAAAAAATGTATAAAGTTTCACTCACAGAAACAAGCAATATACTGCCACTTACTTGAAGGGTCCGGTATGTGTCTTCTATCATTTATAGTATGTGGATTGTCATAATGCATTAGAAACCATGGGAAAGTAATAAATAAAAGACGATATAACATTGTTAACTATAGCATTTTATATTGAACGAATCTATCAACCGCAGTACGGGGTTTGATGATTCAGTCGATGCTTCAAGTTCTGATTTTTTTATTCATATATTATCATTATATCAATAGGAGTCGATGTTTCTACCACACATTTTTCGTAACCGTTGATTTCACAATCAAAAATATAATCAAAGGGTAAAAATACTGTACGAGGTACGTAAATTTCTGAAAAATAATATCAGTGTGAGTGTCCAATACCTTGGCATTGGCCAGTTACTAGTATCTCCAACCTTAACCTAGGGACAAAATGATACTAAAAAGGAACAAACATTTTCTAGATTCTCACGAAAACCCGAATTCTAATTTTACATACCACAAGATACATTTTAATGTCAACTTATTAAAATATATTTTAATATTGATCTACCATTATTGATCAATAGTTAAAGGATTTGCTAAATCTTCCCAATAGTGCATTGAGATAGGCAAATACATGTTTTAACGAATGGAATATTCAATACAGTATATTCTAGATACTTACGAAAAATTCGTCGAAGAATTTTTGGTTTAATTTCATTAAATGAGTAACCCTTTTTATCATCGACAACAGATATATTTATGCCACAAAGGAGAGGAAGGATGTTTCCCACAAGTGCTAAGTTGCATTCGAGCGAAGCGAGTGTACAAATGCACGAGTTGGAATCATCCTGTTTCTCCCGTGTAGCGTATTCTATTTTTTCTCATGCATGAGTAGAAGTGGTCACTTGATTTGGAAGGAACGCAAGAACAAAATTTTCTGTATGGAGTATTCGTGAATTAGCGGGAGAAATCATTGTTCCCTAGGAAAAAAATAATGCCACACGTATTAAAGGAAACAATTCCCTTTGATCTGTGAGAAATCAATACTACTCCAGGGAACAATTATTTCTCCCACTCTAATTCGCAAGTACCCCAAAAAGAAAATTTTGCTCCCGCATTTTATGCAAATAAAGTGGCCATTTCTACGCATCCCGAATAGAAAAAACAAAAGTACACATCAGTAACCTTAATCTCCCAGAGTATACCAAAAGTTGATTAAAGTATATCAATCGATCTCCCCAAGTATACTTATTGGAACAAATGCATACTCTTGGGTGACTTGGCATACCGAATCTACTTTTGGTTATACTGCGGTATACTGTTATTAAATAATGAGTATACCAAAAGGAGACTCGGAATACCAAGTCACCCAAGAGTATGCATTTGTGCCAATAAGTATACTTGGGAGATTGGTTAGTAAACTCTTTTCGGCAAAATCAACTTTTAGTTGACTTTGGTATACTACAGGAGATGAAAGTATACTAAAGTATACTTTTGTTTTTTCTACTCGGGATGCATGAAAAAAATGCATTTCAATAAAATATGACAAGACTTCCCAAGTTTTTTAGTCAAAATTTCTCTCTACCGATTTTAAAATTGGTCATCGTAATTTTAAAAATCATACTAGATTTTAAAATCGTAGAAACTCATTACCGATCGGTAGTGAGATTGGTAGAGAATAACGTAACGAACGCCAGTACCTGTGACAGTGTTCTTTGAAATAGTGCAGAAAAAACGAGTGGAAGTCGTCCTGGACAGTAACGTGCACATTATAACAGAGAGACAATCATAAAAATTGAATGGATGGAGAAAAAAGCACTTTTTTAGACTTACCCCCCCCCCCAAAAAAAAAAAAATTACACCCACTATTTTTTAACAATTGATTTCAGTACTACGTTTTGAATGTCTGACAAATACTCTTTCGACAATATAATAAATCTTGATATTCGTGATAAAAAATTGTGATAATGATAGTGAAGCTCGTGAAGTCAGAAAAAAGTGTGTTTTTTTTTCTTTTGAATCCTTTTCGAAGGGTAAAAAATATTAAACAAAATGTTTTTATTCCTTGTTAGACTTTATCTACAAACTGTACTATAATAACTTACAATTAGGTGCATTTCAACCCGAGTAGAAAAAAAAAATACTTTAGTATACTTTCATCTCCTGTAGTATACCAAAGTCAACTAAAAGTTGATTTAGTCGAAAAGAGTATACCAACCGATCTCCCCAAGTATACTTATTGGCACAAATGCATACTCTTGGGAGCTGAGTCTACTTTTGGTATACTCATTTTTGAATAACAGTATACCGCAGTCTACCAAAAGTAGATTCGGTATGCCAAGTCACCCAAAAGTATGCATTTGTGCCAATAAGTATACTTGGGTAGATCTATTGATATACTTTAATCAACTTTTAGTATACTCTGGGAGACAAAGGTTACTGAAATATACTCCCGTTTTTTCTATTCGGGAATGGTAAAAACAATGTTCATATGGAGTCTCGTATAAAAGATAATTTTGAAAATTGTTAATAACGATCACAAAATATGTTGCGAAAAATCGGAATCTTCGATAGTTTCAAGATATCAGGGGTCGATTCTTAGAAGGAAAAATCCGCGATTTTCCGCTCTGGCTTGGTCACCTGGCTGGCTCAAGGAACAGAGGCGGTCAGGGGCGTACTTGCGGGGCGGAGCCAGTACCGAGGGGGTCGCGGGGGGCAGCGAGGAGTGCCGCTCGCGCTCGGGAGTCGGTGGTGTGAGCATCAGGCCGGTGCCGGTGTTCAGCGGGCGGAGTGGGGGGAGCTAGGACGGGCGGAAAAGGGGAAGAAGAGAGCGAGCGCCGCTCCTTTCCGCGCTCTCTGTCGTGACGGGGGGGTAGGGTTAGTCGGCGGCGGTGGGAAGGTGGGCGCGGGAGGGGATGAAGGAGTATACCACCACCACCCGCGCCGTTGTGAGCGAGCGCGATATCTCGACGTGGATAAGCGAGTCAGTCGCGACGCGCTCGTCACGCGGTGTATTTCGTATCGAGTTTTGGAATATCTCACGCGCTATCGTTCCCGTGTTCCGCGCGATGTCGGCATTGTCCGATCGGTAGTGAGATCGGTGGGAATAACATAGCGAACGCCAGGGTAGCAGTGACAGTGTTATTTGAAATAGTATAGAATAAACGAGTGGAAATCGTCCCGGACAGTGACGTGCACAGTATAACAGAGAGTACCGTGAACTCGGTTAACCGGCGCGTCTCGCTTTCGTTGACGTGTTCCAGATGCGCCCCGTCGCGGGTTTGGCCCAGTAATCCAGCAGCTGACAGTGCATCAACGACCAGCTGATACAAGGCGGCAAAATGACGCAACAAAGTGGGGCCGGGTCGCCCCAGCAGTTCTGTCTGCGCTGGAATAACTACCAGAGTAACCTAACCAACGTCTTCGACCAGCTACTGCAGAGCGAGAGCTTCGTAGACGTGACCCTGGCCTGCGATGGGCACTCTGTCAAGGCCCACAAAATGGTACTTTCGGCGTGCAGCCCGTACTTCCAGGCTCTCTTCTTCGACAACCCTTGCCAGCACCCCATCGTCATCATGAAGGACATCAAGTGGCCCGAGCTCAAGGCCGCGGTCGAGTTCATGTACAAGGGGGAAATAAACGTGTCCCAGGAGCAAATCGGGCCGCTGCTTAGGGTCGCGGAAAGCCTCAAAATTCGAGGCCTTGCGGATGTCAACAGCGAGCACGAGCTCGTCAGCTCGCGACCCATGACCCTTGGCGATGACGTGTTACAACACCGGAAGAAACGACGTCGGGGCTCCGCTGAGCGTTCGCCCCTTGGAGTCGCCGGCCTAAACAGCCCTGAGAGGTGCAATCCCGATGAGCACGAGCGATCCGTCGCCTCCGAGCTCGCACTTGCTGGCTCGTCCTCGACGCCACGCTCCCTCGGTTCACCCGGCATGCCCAGCATCTCCGTCACGCCCCAGATCAATCTTCAGGAGCTTCCGGTCTCCCTGCCGCCACCCCCACCGCCCCAGAGTACCGTCGGCTCGCTCTCCATCGGCGCACACCACGTGTCCACCGGCCACGTGACCCCCGGCTCGCACGCGGCCGTCAACCACCTTGGCTCCCACGGCGTGTCCCAGATGACGATTCAACAACAGCAGCAGCAGCAGCAGCACCAGAACGTGCCCGGGGGCCAGCCTGCCGCTCCTGATGACCTCGAGATTAAGCCTGGTATCGCGGAGATGATTCGGGAGGAGGAAAGGGTGAGTAACAGATTTTTTCTTGTTGGCAGGTTCCAGGTTGTTGATCCCTATACCCCTACCCCCGGTTTTCTGGCGCCGGACTTTGCATTATTCATTTCCGGGGTCGATGGCGGTCCCCTTCAACATTCGGAATTATACAGAATTGACTGTAATTACCTGCGATTCCTGGTTTTTAAAAAACTTTTACAGTTATATAACATTTAACATTATTTTGTATGCATTCAAAAGGCGATCGTTGGGAACAGTTTTTTCTTTGAGGTTTTTTTTTTTGATAAACTATTTCAGACGTAAAATCAAAAACTTATGTTTTCAAATTGAAAAAAAATTACACGCTTTTTTTTCAAGAAGGATCATTTTATGGTTATAGTACATTACGAGGCATAAGCACGATTATTTTATTTATTCGTGGCGTTTAATGACTCGTCTTTGCCTCGGTCTACTAACCTTCATCTTTGGAATAAAATCATTCTGTTAGCATTGCGTTATGGAACATGTCATTGAGTTTTTCGTGTACTTGACAAATGGTATGCAATCTTTAGGAGAAAACATTCAAAATGGATTTTTAACGCAAAAGAAGAACCAATATCTTGTCGGTTAAAACACAATGGAGAGAACATAATTTTTCGTTATATGATTATGAAACAAGAGCTAAGGATAATAGTTTATTACTTTACTAAAACGATAAAATAATATTTCACGAGTGCGAGGTTTGTAATCCGAGGCGATGCCGGGAACTATTATCACACGAGTGGTAAAATGATTTTAGGCCCGATAAACGTACGATATTTTATAGTACGAGTACTGTAATAGCGTTTTTGTACTTTGAAACGGTACAGTTATGACGCTATAACTGTACTAGTACTGTAAAATAATCTTTAGGGTAGTATTCAGAAAACTAAAATCTTCGGTTTCGTCTAACAGAATAAAAATGAGAAGTTAAAAAGTTTGTTTGGATACACAGAGTTATTATCAATTCATAAGTTACGAAGAGGATTTATTAATATTATCACAACGAAAAATCACTAATGAGAAAAACATTTACCTTTTTCGACAAAAATCATGTTCAGTGTTTTTATAACTTCTGGTACGGGTCAAATGTATTTTAACTGCCTGTTTGGGAACGGTACACCCAACTAGGGATGAGCGTACGATAGTACTCAAGTTAGGTACATCTAAACGATTATCTGTAGTGAGGTATATAAATAACTCAAGTTGAGTGTATTGCTACACATAACCCTTTTTAGAAAATTTGAGCATTTGATTTTTTTTTATAAAGATAATTTTTTATGTAGGAAAAATTGTTATAATCCTTGAAAATCTGCATTAAGTTTCTAATATTAGTCAACTTCATAATGTTCTTAAACTTTTTCGTTCACATTTTCAATACTTTTCATCGCTCCTGAAAAAACTACCACATACTCACTGATATAATAAATTCCTTTCTGCCTCAGAACTTCAAATTTTTCTTTCATTATTTTGAAGAATCTTCCGTCTTATTAAACGTTTTTTAGGAATTATCATTTGGCGTCTGTCTAAATGTCATATAATTATGATAATTTCCAGTATTTGTAGAAAGCGAGCACTATTGTGTGGTGCTAAAGTATTACTGATGTTAAATTAGAATGATTGCGATCCATGGAATATTTATTTAAATAATTTTTAACCCAGAAATAATTTTCTCTCATTTCATATTATCATTTATTTTCCTACAAAGATGTAGTAGTTTTAATTAAAACTTTAGTTTTTGCGATAGTGAAAATCTTGAATTCTTCCTAATATTACTGCAGTAGCGAAATGTTAAAAATTTATAAATGTCTCTGAGATTTCGAAGTTTATAAATTTACGTAATAATATCTAAAAAAATTTAAAGTACTAGTGTTAAAGCTTTTAAGACGAAATAACAATTTGTCAAATTCTACAAAAAGATATATGAATATTGTTTAAGTTTGATAGAAACATAAGACAGAACATTTTTTATTTCATCATTATACGCACTAATGTCGCAGTGAAGCAACTTTTTGTATATTCACACTCCTATAGAATAATAAAAAATTATGCAAAAAAATTTTTTGAATAAAAATATTATTGAAATTTTGTTTATCAATTGGAGCATGTATCTTTTTCATTGTGTCTCGTAATTAATAAAAACAAAATTTGATCCTAAAGATTTGTCAATATCGAATTCGGTATACTAGGTGGACAATTATTAATGTTCTTATACAGAATATATCACTTTTCAAGACTAAGCAAGGAAAGAAAGTTTTCTACGTCTTTTACAAATCGGAAAAAAACAACCGTTAGGCTTTTGTGATGTCCGCATGTAATAGATGAAAAAGTTATCGACATTACTAACATTGTGTTTAAAACAAATTCTTCACTGGAAAATCGTATGTAATAAATCAAGTCTATGTTCACTACGCACCATAGAACATTTATGATTGAATTTTCATAACGTTTTTATAACAGAAAACTATAAATTAGTCCAAAAACTTTAATTATTTGTTGACCCCATATACCTTTTTCTGCTCAAAGCAAATATAAATATATTCTTTTCAATATAGCCAAATTTGAAAATAGGCGTCAAAGTTTATTTTTTATACAACAATATTACACAAAAAGAAATTTCAGACTAACTGGCAAAAAGATTTTCGACATTCTAGAACACTCAGTCAAATTTTTCTATTGCAATTTTTACTCAGCAACATCAAAAGAATTTGGTTTATCCGCAACGGTCGATTTTTAAAATATAAGGCAGAAAAAGGCTCAAGCTCAAGAATTTGTAACGATTGATTGAATTAACGATTCATCAATTTCTTCACTATTTTTAGAATTAGAATACAAATTATGATTGTGAAAATGTTGTCAGTATAACAAAAAAAGCTTAAATAGTTCTGAGAACCAAGGATACGGTTATGTAATTTTTATAAGTGGAATAAATTTGTTTTAATATTTTTTTTTCTAAATGCTTGTTTAAAAAATACAGCAACAAAAATTATGAAAATTGCAAAATTAATAGCATTACACTGTCTTTATTGTGAGATAAAGTTAGATCGTTTTTCACCGAAAACTTTTGCAGCTTATTAAAAAACACAAATCACGCATTTGACTTATGACTTTTTTAGTGTATCTTTTTTGTTAGATTTCTAACAATTTTTAAAAATAAACGTTTGAAAGAAGTTTTAGTTGACTTCAATGATTCAGCATCGTTTTATTGATTGCGGTATTGCTATCAACGACTTTTGTATCCCTTGACAAATTTTTTAAATCAATGAATACAAGGATTTGACTTGAAAAAAAAAAAAAATAAAGAATAAAATCACTCAGCAGTCGAACATTGAGAAATGTCCTGTAACAAATTTTTGTTTCTGTTGTCTACTACGAATTATATACAATCGCTGTGCCGTCACTTAGCATCTTCGTTCCTCTCAACCCGTTTCCATTCTATGTGTCTTCTCCTATGCTCAAATACAGATTCGCAGCTACAAACTTTCATTGCATGTTATTTAATCCATTCTGCTATACTTCTTTTTTTTACGTGAAATTAAGATCTAAAGGATACTGCTTCCCTTATTTTTCAAAGGCGCTTCTTACGCCACTAGACTTCTAAAATTGTGCATATTCATATAATTATGAATGCTATATTGTATAGTGAATATCCGTTTATATTAAACAACATTTTTTGTGATATACGTAGTAACATGTACTGTATTTTAGTTATTCTTATGCTACCTACTTCGCAAATCAAGCCATTCGCACTTTATATTTGTCTTGCCGTGTTTCGTGACTCTGCAAAATATATGCTACCTTTTGTATGAAAATTTTTTCTACGAGGAAAAGGCACGACCATTATGGTAGCTTGTGGGAAACTCGGATTTCAGTTTTTTTTCCTCCACTACAGGGAAATTCCAAGCAATTGCACATCATATCAACTCGAGTTACTGTTTACATTTCGTATGTCATTCAGATTCTTTATTTATCTGCGAAGACAATCGCGTCAATGTACACACTGAAAAGCCAGTTTCGCTTTATCAGGCAACGCGCAGGTTTCCAGGCCGTATTTTTTCGAGCTCGCTCTTTTTCGCGCGAGAGTAAAAAAATAACCCTGCCATATTCTATATTCGCCTTGGAATAACACACGCCAGTGCAAATAAGCGTGTCAGCAATAATAATAATGAGATTAATGATAAAAAAATGATCTGCAATCGCAATGGAATTTTTTACTGAATGTCGTTTTCTCCAAGATTTCAAATTTCAAAAATGTAACTACACTGTTATTTGTTAATTTAGTATCTAGTTGTAAATATAAATAATGATTCATTTTTATCATAAATTCGTAATCTTTTTATCTTGCTTGAATTCTGAAAATTGCATTGAAACTAAGTTTTTATCATCGTTGAAACATTTTTTTACGTGATAGTAAACATTGAAATGACTCCAAATTTTAGGTGTATACTATGAAAAATTATCGCAGACTTTTCGTATTTTCAATAGTTTAATTGAGTTTTATTCTATGGTCAAATATGGAATAATGATTTATAATGGAAATAACCTAACGATTACATAAAGTTAAAACAAATCGTAAAATTACTCATACATTATCTATTTCTTCCTTGGAACAGCAATATACGAATTTTTTTATCATAATTTTTACTCTAGAGCGATTTCAGAATTTGGTAAGACTTCATGTTCGTTATATGTTTACATTGGAAATATTATTATTTGTAATATTATTCATGATTTCTTTTAACTTTCACTTCATTTTTATTTTTGCTCATCAAGCTCGAAAAAATGACGAAACGTACAATGCAAAAACATAACCTTACCTCTCGATAAAGCGAGTCTAAGCGGGAGTACTCCCCTGCTTTATCAAAAATCCCGGGCACGCATTGTCAATCAGCATCATACGTCAGCACCAGGGTTTATCAATGAGTCAAGCGACCGTTGTTTTTAAACTTTGGTAACATTAATCTGCTCTCTCCTGATCAATCGATCATTTTTGTTTACTCAAAATCGCGATAAGCAATTTTATGACACCCAGAGATTCTTATCAACGCGAAAACCGAGTTGAAAAAACTTTATCTATCGAATCAAGGTGCCTTATCTTATAATAAGTGATCATGCAAGTTGAATTAGTTATTATGATTCCTTATAATTGGTCAATGATTATGAAGAAAATCGAACTACATATGAAATGGAAATTAATCGGAGAATAGAGGTTTTTTATGACTTCATCGATATTGTCTGACGAGATTAATTTCTTGTTTCTCAGTTTTTTCATTTCATCAAATATAACGTTAATAATAAGCATTTCATTGTCCATATGTTTTTTACTAAAAAAAATTTTTTAAATGATTCAGCTAGCGAATTTTTCGTCATAACTTAGGGGTGGTGAAACGCATTGATTTGGTAATCAGTGTTTAAGGCTGCAACTGACGTAGGAGAGTTTTCATTATTATATTTTTTCAAAGTATGTATAAATGATAATAATTCAAAATTTCTTCCGAAACGAATCTGGTAAACTTAGAAATTATGCCGAAATTACGATAAATCTTAATGAAACAAATGTATTTTCAATTACTTTGAAAAAGTTCAAATAGTAACCATTATGTTTAAAATGTTGAAATGGTTAGAAAGTACAAAAACATTAAAAATATATGTATAATATTTTCATTTATTTTACAAAGTCTGATAAAGATGTGAAAATTTAAACAATATTTTAAATTAGCAGGGTTTAGTTTTAATCAAATTTCTATTTACAATGCATGGTGATCTGTTTTTTTTCTTTCATTATTATTTCTTTAACGAAAATATGAAAGGCATTAACAAAGTGAGAAACGTTACTATAAATCACAGATTTTTCACCAAATTTTCTTCATTTTTATAAGTTTTATTGTTGGTATTATGTTTCAAATTTTTTAAATGTTGAACTTTTCGAAAAATTTAAATAGCATTTGGAATCTGAAAGATTGTTAATGATTGTATAGCGTCCAAAAAATTCGTACGATACAATATTTGTAAATGTCCATGAATTTTTTAGACTTATCAATTTGTGTATACATCCATAAATTTGCATAATAACGTTTTCAAAAAAAAAAAAATTAGAAAAAAAATGCAACCTTACGTTATCATGACAAAAGTTCATAGATGGACAAGTTCCAATCAAATTTGAAAAAATCCAGATAGATTGTGATATTTTAGAGAATTTGAAAAATTCATTGTACGAGAAAAACTATGAATTTGAAAAGTTGTCAATAATTCTAAAAAATCTAGAAAATTTGTAAAATTTTAGAAAACATTTGACAATTTTGTACATTGTGATTATTTCATAAAGTCTATATAACTACAGAAACCATATAGTGTTCTTGAATTTTTCGAAAATTTTGTAATATTTTACTATACACATGATTATGATAGTTTTTGGAATTTCAGTTATAAAATTTCTGAAATTAATAAATATTACATTACTTGCGAAATTTTTTTACAATTTCATTACTCTAAAATTAATTTGATAGTGCATTTTCGCGTACGGATATTTGAAAATATTTTCCCGTCTCCAATTCTAAACATAATATAAAAATTAACGAATAATATGAATTCTCTTCTATATGGTACACATTCTAAATTTATTCAATCTGAAATTTTAAACTCCTAGCAATGCTCAAGAGTTAAAAATGGAGACGGAAGAGAGATCGCTATTCCAAAATTACAGAATGTATAAATTATAATTTACTTTAACAGTATATAAACTTGTTCCTTTGAATTTTTTTGATAAAAGCTGCAAGGAAAAAAACGATAAATTATGCTTACATTTTTATGTTATTGCATAAATTTAATAAAACATTCGACTCTGAGGAGATTTTCATGTATATTTCACTGCTCGAGACGCGAACAGTACTAAAGTTCATTTTTCGAGATAACGCAGGGTGATTTATATTTATAAAACTTTTAAACGCAAGTGCTTTTTTATCGATAATTATCGTTACGATTAACTCGCGTCACTGAATATAAAATTCCACGAAGGCGCCGTTTCTCAGCAAATAATCACGAGTCACGGCGCGCTGAAATTTGAGTTTCGTCGAGTTTATTTGCACTTGGCTAGATTCCGAATGAGGGCTACGATAACGCTGCTATATTTTTGTCATATTTAAATCAATATATGTTTAACGTATGCGCACCTGTGGCCGAAATTCTTTGAGTGTCAAGATGTTCAAAAGATTGCCTTGAAATATATACTTTGAAGAAAGTAAAAATTTAAAGCAACAACAAAAAGCTAATTTTCTAAAGAAATAATTTACAAAGAGTTAACAAAGATGAGATTTCAAAAATTTACCTACGTAAACAAATTTTCTTTTTGCCCCTATTGCATAAGGGAATAAATTTCAAATTCTGAAAGAAAATTTATCAACTCAAAGGTAAAACAAAATGACATTTGAAAATTCAATGAGGTATATTTTCGAAATTTACCTGAAGCCAAAAAAAATACAGTTTTCTATAAATCTCTGCATAATTTCGTGTTGATCGAATTATAATAAATATAACTTTACTGAGAATGTGTATCGTCATCATAACGATAATATCGTGCTATGAATGATATTATAAGCTTATCATGAGAATCCAGCTGGATCGTGCTATCCACAATATTAGATTGCTACTGCCACATTTCGCTACTGTAAGTATACGTATTCTTCGGGTAACAAAACATATTCTTCTCGTCACAATACAGTGTATTGTCAAAGAGTATCGTGCTCGTGACAATAGCGACTTTTCAGTGTTGTTCTGAGTAACTATTTTTACAAATTTTCAATTTTCAAACAATCATGATTTCTACGAGTTGTTTTTATTGATTTTCATTCGCACAAATTAAAATACGAGACTCAACGCTAGCAAAATCATAATAACGTGTCGAGTTACATTTACTCGCAACGATTTACAATAAAACTTGAGATCGTTTCAAAATTATAAAAGAAACTTTTTTCCATAAAGCGATGTATTCATAATTGTTATTTCTCTAAATGTCCTTGATATTTGAAACTTGAAATCAAACGTGTATTTCGAGAAGAAAAGATAACTGTCGGAGGTTTAAGAGCCTGGTTTTTTTTATCAAGTTGCGTGTTTGAATAATTTGTAGAACGGTTTGTCAAGACGATTTTTCGAGTTTAGCGTTAAGTGGAAGTTTTATGATCGATAGCTACAAGCAGTTTCATATATACGTACGTATTTACTTGGGAAAAGTTTCTTTTTATGTTTCATTAAAATTCCATGCATTAATTAGCATTTCGTACGTAATTTATCTTGATTCATTGCACACATATAAATAAAATAGAAACTAAATGTTGTTCATTAAGACCCAGTGGAGTTTTATAGTTGGAACTCCACGGAAGATTATTATAAAAAAGCGTGTGGGAAAAAAGTAAGTCGCTGCGGGTCGAAAGATATTCTATTCAAATATTTGACTGAGTCATCATTTTATATTTAACGTTTCTTTCAGATGTTTTTTTCTGTCTACTTTTTAATGGATGGTATTTAAGAAGTAATTTTTATGCTTGGCAGTTTTACATCATCATATTTTTTCAAAAACTTATTTCATACATAATAATTTATCCTTTTTTTTACCTGGACAATACGAAAAGTGAACATGTTGTTCAACACAATGAAAAATTCATAAAAAACGTGTAAAAATATTTTCTCAGTGAACTCAAAATTTTGTTTCGCATCAGGGCTTGTCTCAGAAACAGAGCTTCATGCTTGCGAATAAGTATATTTTTGTGGCTCATGCACACACGCTATTCGAGGATGAAAAACTGTTTCGAGATGAAGGGTGATCGGGCGTCGCGACGCCTAGCGCGGGGCATCGATTCCGCGTTGATGATTGTTAACGTCACGTCGCATGTAAGCGAAATATCTAAAAGTATCACTGACAGAACGAGGTAGACGAAAGCGTTAAAAAAGAACATCACATGACCAAATTAAAAAGTTCAATGTATGAAAATGGACGTTTTTTCCTCGCCTTCGTCGATACGCCGTTCTGTTGAAAAGAGTGTAGAACTACAAAAACTGAAAAATTAATATTACCATAAAAGATTATACTTGATGATGTTTTTCCGAATAAAACGGCATTTTTTTCCAAATAGATTAGGTAATGTCAGTAGCAGAGATCATCTTGGACAATTAATTGAGAAAGTCTTTATGGAATTTTATTTAGTCTCCAAAGAAAAAAATTTTTGACGTACTATAAATACTGAAGTGATTCAAAGTGACCGAAATATTGTAAAATATTAAGATTAAAATACTCTGAAAATTTTTCAAAATGAGGATTTGACTTAAAAAATTACAACATTATCGGAGAAGTTAATGGTCTGTTACCAAAAGCCTTATCGTATATTTTTACCACCGCATACTCTGAATCTCAATTTTTGTTCTTTAACTCCGAGAAACCAATCATTGATAAGATCAAAATATAGAAAATGTCATCTTGCTATTACTAGTACTACAAATACATTATATAAAAATGAAAAGTGCTCGATGTCTCTGAAATGAAACATTTATTCACATGCTACATTTGTCGAAAAAAAGGTAAATTGGCGAAAAATGGAGCCATTCAGAAGTTAAAAAATATAGAATATCTTGAAAATCTATTCTCGAAGTAGATATAAATGTCGTAATGTTTAGAGAATAGTTCAAAATAATATATGTTGAGAACATATATAAAAATGCTGTTTACATATGTGACGCGATTTGAGAAAAGATACCTTAGGGCCGTCTAGGTCCTTATCGTCTAGGCCTACTTTCCAATGCCTTTGAGACAGATAATGTGCCTTAACGATCGGTACCTTACGGTATATTTTCTCAAATCGTGTCACATATATTGAGTTTAATTATAAAAATTTCGAATAAAGTTGAGCAGGAAAAGTAAAGTAATTAATAGAAGACAAAATAATTCAGAATTTCTTTGAAAAATGCCGATCTGTTTATATAATATTACCTATCACTTACTTGTAACTGTAACAACGTGACACTTTGCAGATTTATCGTCTTTTATGGCCGAAAGAGAGTAATTTTGTCTATAAATTGATCTATTTATCGAAAAATTCTAGACTAATTGATTTTTAAATTTACATAGTCCAAGCTCAAAAAATCTGCAATTATGATTTTGTATTTCGTACATAACAAATAATCTTTAGCTTTGCTGGAAATCTGAAAAAATAAAATATTCTATTTTCGAAATTCTATAAAAAAAAAATTTCGTACAAAAGAAAAAAATTTCTATTGAAAGTAATGGTTTTTCAACTATGCCTTCGAACTAGGGATCAACAACAGGTTTTAGATAAATGAAACGATCAATCTAACGGTAATCACAAAAAATAAATAAAAAACAACTTTCGATAATCATGGCTCATCATTAATATGAGTCACGAGAATGTAAAAAACAATTATATTCCTAGTTTGCTCGAGTATGAACATCTATTTTTAGCCGTTTATCATCAAGTAATGTATTTTTATAAAAGCTCATAATTTTGAAATAAATATAAAATAAATGTTCTTCCTAAGTAGTTAAAAACTAGTAAAAATGTCATGTATAATATTCATATTACAACATATGCAGTTACATTATACTTGATTTCGTCCATTTATCTTTATATTACTACATTACACATTGATCTCAAGTATTGGTTTTTTTGACTTTTGAATATGAGTTGTATAAAAAGTGACAAACACGAAAGTTATCGCCATAGTAATAATGGTTGTTTTTTTTTTTTTTCATCGTTTCAAAATAATTCGTTATTACAATTTGAACTTATCAGAAATAAAAAATTAAAACAATTTGAATTTTCGGATAGTACGTGAATAGAATATTAGCTTAACAAAGTTCTCCTATGATTTTTTTTTTTCATTTCAGTATACTGTTGAGAGAACTTAAAATCTAAACGAATTGATATAAAGTGATATCATAATTGAATCGACGAAATTTTTTCTAACGTTAATCTCACAGTTAATCTATCGTAGACTTTCCATTCATTACTGTATTAAAAAGTGTACTATGTCCGAAAATATTGACAACATACGTGTAACCAAAAAGAATCACTTGTTTTTATATTTACACTTTTAGCTAATCCAAATGACAGCTTACACAATAAGAATAAACTTCTCAAAACAAATCCAAAAGTTAAGAAATAAAGAATTAGCTAAATAAAGTAACGTACAATAAATCGATTTTTCCGATTCATCCACAAAAAAGGCCACTTTTTTGCATGGAATGCGAGAACAAAATCCACTTTTTGGGGTACTCACGAATAAATTATCCTTCCCTAGGGAAATATTGATAAATCACTGATACGAGGTAAGAAAAGAAAAAAAACACTGATATGAAGGAAGAATAATTGTCACGGAGGATTTTGACGTATTTACCACCGCAAACTTA
>JAPYZL010198143.1:0-10395 GCA_030522825.1 Platygaster orseoliae | reverse complement strand
AAAATTGACGTAGGTCTAAACCGTTTACTGTGACAGAAAGCTTATTCCACAAGCTTGTTTTTTAGTAGATGCTGAAGTGTGTGGATTTATTATAACTTATAGTTTCAGACCAGTGCCAATACGTAACTATCCGAAAGTTTTATAAAGTGTTCAAAATATCGATTATCTCGTCAACACTTTCAGCTACAGAATCGAGGTAGATATGTTTAAATGTTGCTATTGATATTAGTTTTCTAAATCAAGTAAAATTTTTCATGTGCCTTGCATAGTTTATGTGTTATGCATGCTTGCGCAAAATACGGTCAGTGGGGGAATGACGACCAATAGAGGTGGGGTAACTATTATTTATCAATTGTGCTCTTATTATACATGCCATAACTGCGACTCAGATCTCGATGATGACGATGAAAATTATTGTCGTTGCATTCTAAGTTTAAGGCTTTTTTTCAATATGTTTCTTTTTTATTTCTCTTGCGCTTTTTGTGAGCTATCAATAAAGTTACAGTAACAAAAATGTCGAATTCCCATTTGTTTTCCTTCACAGATCCTTCATTAAGTATTCACAGCGATTCGTGTTGATATTTGTGCGATTTTATGTCGGCTTTTGAGAGTGGCCGTCATTACCCCACCATTTTTCTAAATGACGAAAACTAATTTTTTTTAAAGATTCCCATTTTTTTAGTTTGAATCAAAACTTTTTAAATCTGCCGATATACTTTGTTAGCAGTTGAGTTACACTTGTTATCTTAACTTTCGTTTGATAAAAAATGTCAATTTTTGGATATGTTTTGATGCTGAATGAAAACTATGCCGTCATTGTCCCACTTTACCCTAATTTTTCCAATATATACAGTAGAAACTACTATAACGTTTTTTTCTCTGTATGCCTTGATACAAGTCACAAAACTTAAAATGCAAAATGCCCCATAAAAAACTCCTGCAGAAGCAAAACAAACGTCATCCCTACGGATTTCCAAGTTCTTGTTTGTCCATCGACCTTTTTTTTTGTCCTTATCAATACTCGGCGACGAGACTCGTCATGCTAAGAACGTTTCCCAAGAGAATGACGATCGGGCCCCAAGCAGCAATAGCAGGCCGGATTTAATTATTTTGGGCTACCAAGAGGACTATTATCCTCCAGGCGTTACCCGACATAATCACCCCATCGTATTCTACAGGAGGATTATATCTGCGCGGGATTACGAATTTCCGTGCACACGATCCGCAACAAAATCTGCGTCTAAATCAGACGAGAGCCGGGTAATTCAATTAAAAGTACTTTCCGGATAGATTCATCGGCCGTGTATCGGGCATTAACCGCTACGTGAAAAATGGAACTCTTCGCGCTCGCTGCAGGGGCTGCTGATGTGATTCCAGGCGACGAAGACGAAAGGGGTTGAAAGGGAGCATTAGAGTGGACTTGCACAGCGAGTTATTTTTCATTGAAGCCTCGCCAATTTTTGATTCTGCTCTGATAAAAGGGTGATAATCAATTTCATGGAGACTTTGCGCGAGGAGACTGGAAATAATAATTCTAGGAATGAAAGTGAAGAGATATGTTTTTCAAAATTTCATTCAGAACTGATGTAACAGTTGCCGAAGGGAAAAATAATCAAATAAATGTATTTTTTATAGACCGACTTTTTTACTGATTAACTTAATTTTTTTTTTATTATAATGGCAAGGAGTTTTAACTAGTTTTAACTTAACAATAACCAAATATTATTGATAATAAACTTACAATTTCTTCTGCTTCAGTTGTGCAGATTTTTGTGAATTTGTATACAGGAGTATATTAAATATGATTTCATATTATAGATTTGAAAAATCAAGAACTTCTTTGTACCAACTTGTTTATTTCAGAATTATAGTGATTTATATATTTTACAAATTGAAAAACAAGTTGTAAAAGTTAAAATGTTATATTACATGTTCACTATACACAAATATTGAATTCTTTGAAATAATTAGGTAAAAATTACAATTTGTATTGTACGATTTGCTTGTGTAAATTTTTAAATTTCCAAGATCGTATGGTAAAAACTATTATACATATTGTAATTCATAAAATATAATGATTTCACTATGAAATACTGTAAAAAGTAAAATTATTACTGCAAATTTTACGATATTATAATAAAAATTACAATAATAATGTAAAAAATGCAATATCATAGTAAAAAATATAATAATATTGTAATTTTTGCTAGATAATATAGTAATTTTTTCAACACCGTACTGTAGATTTTGTCAAATAATATTTTAGCAATACATATATTTTGTTGTAAAAATTATCAAATTATTAACAATATCACTGGTCTCTTTACTAATTTAGATAACTAATAAGCTGAATAACAAAATAAGATACAATATTGTAAAAATTCCAAAACGTATGGTAAATTTTACTATATAAAATTAATTTTCGCCATGCATATTTTTACGTGTACAATAATTTCTCTTTTTACATGAAACATCATATTTTACAAGCTAAAAAACAAGTTATAAAAGCTAAAATATTTTATTACGTGTTCACTATACACAAATAAATTAGATTCTTCGAAATAATAAAGTAAATATTACAATTTGTATACTACGATGTGCTTGTGTAAATTTTCGAATTTCCATTATCGTATAGTAAAAACCGTCATACATATTGTATAAATTAAAATGATTATTGCGAGTGTTGCTGTAATATTATAAAAATAACAATAATATTGTACAAACTGCAATATTATTGTAAAAATTCTAACGGTACTGTACTTTTTGCAATATATCAGGCAAAAAGTGCAAAATTTTTTTCTCACTGCACCTTTCCGAGTTTTTCATAGAATAGTTCACAGCCAGATAAAAGAGGAATTTCCCCATAGTCGGCAGCAAGGCCGCCGAAGACGTCGCGATGCCGATTCTTCGGGCTCGAAAAAGCAGCTGTGGAAACTCGTTTCCGCGCGTTTTATGGTGTACATAACCTAAGCGAGAGGAAATCGCGTTGAAAGGTATGGCATGATATGGGGCAGGTGTGACTGTGCTAATGCGTGGCCCCGAAAGCCTTCCCCTTCTGTAAAAGGATATCGCGCATGGGTAATATGGGCATATCCAATTATGAAAATTAAAGACTCCGTCGCCTTCGGTGCAAGATGCCCCGGGTCCGGGTTTTTCGAGCCCCACTCTTGCATAATTCACAATTTGCATTTAGCGAAAAAACAACTTTTTTTTCGCACTTCGGGAATTATATTCATATTATTTGTACAGTGTACACAATGATATTTCAATTTTTCGTCTACGGTTGTGTGATGAAATTCAAGGAGGTGGAAAAAAGTGAAAGTTGAACAGAAAAGATATGAGATTGGGTCATGATTTATTTTTATTTTGTGAAGTGAATTTTGTGTAATATTGATGAAAATCATGATAAATCAGTTAAATTTTCATCCATGTACTTGCTTAAATGTTTTCTTTTTTTGTCTTGCCATTGCAAAACGTCAATGACCTCTTATCAGATTTCTTTATCATAAATTCATCGGCGAAAACTAACTATTTATACACCACCCAAGATCGTCATTCACATCTCGTTATCCATCTCAATGTGACGTTTCCGGGCCGAAATTGCGCGAAACTCGACACCGACTATCAAGTGACTAACCGACATAATGACTGCTTCGTGTCCAACTCTCAAAAGCCACTCGCACAAGAAAACGTCACTCACAAAGACATAATCCGATTTCACGAAACGCGCTTCCATTTCCAAAGACCTTATTAAATGCATAAAAATTTCACAAACGTCATTTTCAATAAAAACAACCTTTTTTTTTCGACGAAAAAGTCAAAAAACAAACTCCGTCAGAAAAAAAGAGCTCTCGTCAAAGGCAGTTTCGCGAGCGTCACGAACAGGGGATGAAAAATAAAAATACTCGCGAAAAGTCGCGTTGTGGGAGAGAGCTTTTATTGACGTTTCCGACGTCGCGTTTATCCCCGGTGTTTACGAAAATTATTAGCGAAACGCAGTGCGATCCTTGCCGCGGACAGGCACGTTAATGCCTGCATTAATTATCGTCGGGCAATTCACGTGCAACTGAATGCCCGATATTACATGGCGTGCATCGCGGGGGGGGGGGGGGGGAAAGGGGGGGCGGTAATTTCGATGAGCTGGGATACGTGTGCAACTAATATACATGCCGCAACTATGGAGGCTATCTAGCACCAATATTCGGGGTGATTGGACCGGCGGGGGGAGGGTAGGGCAGCAGGGGGAAGGGGAGGGTGGGTGGTTATCAGCTAGCGTAATCATCTCTGCGGGCTCTCAATTCGTCCACCTGGTTAGTGGACGCTTGTTCGTCTCCCTGAACCCTAAATGCACACGATTCTATGGGATATCGTTGTATCGGTAATGGGTGTATCAATAAAAGGTGAAAGTGCAAAGTATTATTATACTGGTGCCAATCCCCATTCAGTTTCAGTTTAAGGTTTAAGTTAAAATCTCTCTTTGGCTACACTGTTAAAAATGTTTTTCTTAAATTTCCGAAACACTGTATAACGGTCATTACACATACCCTGTATTAATAATGCATTAAAAGTATACAATATATATATAACTTTGATATACGGTATCTTAAATTTGATACATCATGTGTGTTTGACATTGTACATGAAATAAATACATATTAACATTAAACTCGTGACATCAATTTTATTCATAATTGTGAATTAAATTTGCTTCTAAATTAAATTCATGCATGTAACTGAGGTTAAATTTTTTTTAGATACTGGTTGCATGAAATCTAAGACAAATTTTAAATGCTATGTGTGAGAAATGTATAAAAATCAAGCAAGTATTCCAAGGTAATACACATTTAAGAGATGTGTTTCATTCATGTCAAAGTGTCTAAATAGTGTCTAAAACTGTTTGAGTATTGTCTAAGAATATCTCAACAGTGTCTACAAATGTCTAAGTAGTGTCTAAAAATGTCTGAATCGTCTAAAAATGTATAAATAGTGTCTTCAAAGTCTAAAAATATCTAAATAAAGTCTAAAATGTCTCCGATTGTCTAAAACGTATTTACAAATTTATAAAGAGTGTCTAAAATTGTCTGAAAGAGCCTTAAATGTCTAAATAATGTCTAAATTGTCCAGGTGTCCGAAATCGCATGTAGTGTCTAAAAGTGTGTCTAGTAAGTGTCTAAAATGTCTAAGAAGTGTTCAACTTTCATAAAAATCTATGAAATATCTATGAGAATCTGTAAAAGTTTAAAGTACTGGTAATTTCATGTAATGTAAGTGAGAGAAATCATATGAAAAATGTAGTAAAATGTATAAAAATTATTTAATTATAATATACATTATAATATACACCGTTAAAATTTGTGTCTTGAATTGATTAAAAACTGTATAACGCCCATTACACATACACTGTATGTGTATGTGTAATGCTGTATGTGTATGTGTAATGCATTAAAAGTGTACAAAATATATATACGCTGATTTAACTTTAATAAACGAATGTCTTAAATTTAACACATCATGCATGTTTGAAATTGTACATGAAATAATTACATACAACCTGTAACATCAATTTAATTCATAATTGTGGATTGAATTGATTACATTGATGTATTAGAATCATACAAAAATATTCGAATTAAATTTACTTTTACATTCAATTCCTGCATGTAACTAAGACTGAATTTTTTTTTAGATATTGGTTGCATGAAATCTCAAACAAATTTTAAATACTATGTGTGAAAAAAGTATAAAAATCAAGTAGGTATCTAGAGGTAATATATATTGAAAAGATGTGTATTTTATTAATGTTTCAAATATCTAGTTTATAAAATTTCAGGTATTTTTTTATACATCAATTATAGAAAGTGCATTAAACTTAAGTACATGTCTCTAAATTATACATTTTTCAAACACGTTTATTTAACGTTTGTTTAAAAAAGCTGGCTTATGAAATATCCAGTACATTTTAATACATTTTGAATAGAAAGTGTATAAAGTTTAAGAAAATTTTTAACAGAGTTAATTTGTGATTTGAATGATTTCTATCTATGTACTCAATAATGTTCAATTATAATAATAATTATTGATGTTTGCATAAAGATAAGTGAGAAGTATTGATAAATTGTGATTTTTTCAGAAATAGAGGATTTGTTTATTGTAAATTTGGAATTGAAGAAAAAAAAGAAAATTCATATTTTATAAAAAAATAATTTTTTTGTTAAAATAAAGAATTTACACGAAAACATTGAACTTCCAAGAGAAAGGAAGATAAAACTGATTGGAGAAATTTCAAATGATGATAATATATATTTGTTATATAAATATACATTTTTTTTGTCATTTCATGACCAATATTAATTACATTAAACTAATGAAGATTTTTTGTTTTGGAAAAATGTGAAGATAGAATATTTATGATCACTATGCAAGAAGAGAAAAAAATAGAAGTTTTGGAAGAAAAAAATGAATCTGGATGAATTATTGCAGGCCGAAGAATTTTTAAAAGAATAAATAAATAAATTTCAAATATATATAAGGAAATTTCACAGATAATTTATTAAAAGTTAATAAAAAGTAAAAGAAAAGTAAAGTATATAGAAAGTTAATTTAAGATATAGGAGGTTGAGTATTGGATGTATTTTTATAAATTTAAACAAATTAGATTTAAAATGAAGTCAGATTATGTAAAAATATTTTTTTTGGAACCAGATTGAAACCAGTTAATAAGTAGGAAATACATAGTTTATGTTGAATATAAATAAAAACAAATAACATTTTTTTCATGTTCCTATACATAATAAAATTAACAGTTAACATTATTTTTATAATGTTTATTGTTCATGCAATATTTTTACAATGGGAATTGAGGGGAAATAACGAAAATTTACATAAAATGACGAGAAATAACAGAAATGGATATTTGTCATTTAAATTTTATAATGTTTATATTGTCTATGTAATATTTTTATAATGGGAATTGACGGGAAATAACTGCAGTTGACAGGAAATGATGGGAATTGACGGGAATTGACAGGAATTTACGGGAATTAACGAAAAATGACGGGAAATGACGGTAATTTAGGGAATTAACGAGAAACGACGGGAAATATGACGGGAAATGGCGAGAACCTACGGGAATTTACAGAAAATGGAGGAAATTGATGGGAAATGACGATGATTTACGGGAATTAACTAGAAATGACGGGAAATGATAGGAATGAAATTAAGGTAAATAACGAAAGTTGACGGAAAATGACGATAATTTACGGAAATTTACGGGGAATGACGAGAACTTACGGGAATTTACGGAAAATGGAGGGAATTGGCGGTGATTTACGGGAATTAACTAGAAATGACAGGAAATAATGGGAATGGAATTGAGGTAAATAATGGAAATTGACGGAAAATGACGGGAATTGGCGGAAAATGACGAGAACTTACGGAAAATGACGAGAATTTACGGAAAATGACGGAAATTTACGGAAAATGACGGGAATTCCATTCTACGATGCCTTACTTATTAACCAATCGACACCAAAAATCCAGACATGCCCTCTTCTCGTTCTCCAATTTCGCAAAATTATTTACACAACGAATGAAATGAGCATTCTCTGAAATAATTCAATTAAATCTCCAAACGGCTCCAAGGCACTACCGAAGTTGCCGAGAACGTGGCAAAGACCGTCGATATTTCATCATTAAAAATATGGTTTGCATCACCTGGCGCCCATACAAGCTGCGAGGATCCCATATTGGGGGGCCACTGACCTTACGCCGTTATGCCATGTGCAACATCCGAAAAATTTTTTCCCGAATGTGTCGTTTGTATGAAAATCCTTTATTTTTTATAAATAATTTATGGCACCCGCAGGGAAATTTGCGAGATTTTTCGTTTTTTTGGGAACGAACTGTACTCTAAATAAAAATTTACAAATTTAATTTAAAAATTGCTCCATATTCATCGTCTTCTTCATTTTCAGCAAGTAAAAAAAAACTTCACTAAAACTGAGTCAAAAATAGTCTTTATACTAAGTTTTCAAACATAGTAAAACCACGTAACGAAATTGTTTTTCATACATTACACATGACTTTCAAATTTCAAATAATAAAAAAATCTACTTGCAAACCTCGGCCAAATAAAAATAGAATCTGTCCACAGGTCATTTCGAAATTCCGAAAATTGTTCTTCTTCGACTTTTGTCGTTTACTCAACGTTTCTTTGGTTTATCTATTCGAGGGGATTTCGTGTTTGACCTCTTTTTCTCACGACCGACAACTTCTCGCGACAGCTGGCCAATTTCACCGTCCCAGCTGTTTGACTTGGGCTCCCGGGAAGTGAAGTAAGCGAGACGCCGACGGCGACGACGGTCTCTGGGGGACTTAACCTACTCTCGGCTGGCTTTGAACGCGACATAAACCGGCCACGAGGCGATCCAGGAGTTCCATCTCGTCCCGGGAGTCGCGGGTTGTGCCCTCCCAAGCAGCGTTGCATCGCAAATAGATTTTACACTTTTTCTTCACGTTTTACTCATAAATACGCAAAAAACAATATGGTTGTCACAACCTCATAAATAGGAACTATTTTCATGGTGTAGACAACCTCACTTGTGGTTGGTGCAACAACATTAAAAGTTACTACAAGCTTCACAAAAATTGCAGTGAATGATAAAAAATACTTATGTATCATTTTAGATCTCTTCCAAATGGTTTTCGACTCACCTGAAACAAAAAAAAAGTAATTAGGAGATGTCATTTTCTTTTTAATGACAAAAATTTATGTTAAGTTAATAACTTAAACATATCTTACAACAATAATAAAACTTTTTATTTTCAACTTTTTGATTTCTGCCTTTTTTCAATTCCCATTTCAATGAAATTCTAAGTAATTTTTCATTCATTAAATAGCAGAAATTTTTCATTTGACAATACAATGAATTAAAAATTAAAAATTAAAAATTCAAGTATTGTCTGAAATCAAAAGGATTTGTCTCTAATAAAGGCATGTCTCTTATCAAGAATGATTTAGAGTGAAGAGACTTGAAAAAATTTTCGAAAGCTCTGAAAAACGAGTTCAACGAACGTTCAAAGCCGTCGTGCGGCGCGTGAAATGCGAATGACGAGGGGGAAAAATCGAATTTCCGGCCGCCCACAAGTTAAACACACGCACGAAAATTGGGATGAATGAAAATATTTGTCACACTTGGTATAACATCGGGAACAATTACATAACAAGTTGATAAGACGAAAGCATTTTGCAAAAATAATTTTTCCGTTTCGAAAGGCGAGAGAAAACGCGCGGGTCTCCTTGAAATTCAAATGGCTAATGCAATGGCACAATAAGCCGAGAAAAAAAACAATTGTCCCGAGCGCATGCGTGTTTCCACATACGATACTTAATAATTCATTGTACTCGTGGTTTCAAAATACATCGGCGACTGTAAAAGAAACCTTCGCTAGTCGTTATTTTTACACTTGGCTTGCGAAGGCAGTAATGACCAATGTTACGGAGAACTGGCTGTTTTACCATACGCACCATGTGCAAGTTATGGTTGATAGACGTTATGTTATTCTCGGGATCATGTCTTGATTTTCTGGTCAGTTTTTTGGTGTTTTTGGATTTTGGGAGAAGATTATTGGAGATTGATAAGCTTCGGATTGATATCTTTGAATTTAAGGATTTTTGGATTTTTTTCATTGTATTTTCCAAATTTGTATTGATTTTAGAAAATCATTTTTGATTTAAGACATATTCTCTTGATTTAAGACAATTTGAATTTCAAGACATGTTCGTCATGTCTTAATTTTGTTGCATCTCAAAATAAAATGATATGTCTTTAACTAAGAAAATTGATCATAATTGAAGGAAATCATCCTTGATTTAAGACAATATTTGAACTTCAAGACATGTCTTAATTTTTTTTATCTTTAAATAAGAGAGTATGCTCTAAACTGAGAAGATTTATCAGGTTAGAGAAATCGTTCTTTATTTAGGAGGATATTTGAATTAAAAGCCATACCTTGATTTTGCTGCATTTTAAAATAATAAGATATGTCTTAAACTTTCAAGATTCATCATGATTTAAGGATATTATTTTCGATTTAAGACATATCCTTTTGATTTAAGACAATATTTGAATTTCAAGACGTGTTCGTCATACCTTAATTTTGTTGCACCTCAAAATAATAGTATATTGTGCGACTAGTTGGAGAAGGAGAACTTTATTCAAAGACCGCAAGGAATATGTGATTGAAGAGGACAAACAATGGGTTACCTGACTGATTAACGCAACAACGGCCCTGGTATTTTTTTTTCATTTCCTGCAAGTGCGGCTTTTCCCGAAATTCGCGCGGCATTAGCAGAGTATATAGGCGTAGATATTTACTCTCACTTTCCTAAAAACC
>JAPYZL010198134.1:0-13659 GCA_030522825.1 Platygaster orseoliae | reverse complement strand
CCACTCCTCGTAAGAGCGCGTTTATTGGTGAAATTTCAAACTCGAATATCTTTGTTGATTTTGAGTTTTGTGAAAAGTGGCAAAGGAAAATTCGTTTTAGAATTTCACAAACTATAAACCCCCGAAATATTGATTGTTGACTTTGGGACACCCTATATACACTGTATAACATTGTATAACATAACAGATGATTAATATTTTATAAACTAATTATTACGTTCTAACTTAAAATGAATCATAATCAAATGATATAATTATAAAACAAATTATTCTTTCACTATTTTGTCGTTTCTATCTCTAAAATAAATACTGGTGCCTTACAATTTTCGTTAAAATTACATTGAAAATGTTATTTCTTTCTTTGTTTGTAAAAACACTTCAAATCATCTGCCAATTAACATACATAAAAAAGAAACAACGTACATTAGTACAGTCTATGCAAAAAAGCTCAAGTTTTTTACATTTTTATTATACGTATTTTAATTCGCGCGTGAATGTCGAAAAGATGCTGCAAGTCAGTTTTCTTAATATATTACTTTTCACGATCAAATATTTTAATCGTGGCTCGGTTTCGAATCTTTTTTTTTTTAATTTCTTATTGATAATACTATCTTTATGGCAAATGCTGACAAATTTTGTCAGTGTTTTCTATAAATATAGTAAAGTATAAAAAAATTTTATCAAAAAGTGTTATATTCAAGACTGAACTACAACTGCAATATTTTATGGTGAAGAGTACAATATTTTTTTCTGAGTGTATAATTTTAAAAGTACCTTCATTTCTATGAGCCAAAAATATCAAAATAGACTGTCATAATTATCACTGATGACATCAGTTTTTGAAGTATATTATCGATTGATTCCTCAGAGCCAATAAAAAAAGAAGCACCAAATAGATAAATGTCGTTTATTCTTCAAGAATAAACTCTTCAATAAACTCTTCAAGAATTATTTTAGAAGAATAAACGACATTTATCTATTTGGTGCTTCTTTCTTTATTGGCTCCGAGGAATCAATCGATAATACACTATAAATATTGACGGAGCGATCTACAAATTTGAAATCAGTTTTTAAACATTAACATTCAGTTTCTGTTTCCAATTTCTAAAAAAAAAATGGGAATTTATTTATGAAATCTGAAATAACTAGATGGGATGATTTTCACGTGAAATTGTTGTTAATCATTTAGTCACATTTTTATATCGAAAATCGGTCATGACCAGTATTTACTGACCAGAAACGAGCTCTGATGGTAATATGGAATTAATGATTTTTGAAATTTGACCGTAAATTACGGTAAATAACAGTCAGAAATTACCATGAGCTGACAGATTTTTTTTTCTGACCGGTAAACTCACATCCCTTCTTTATACATAAAATGTCATATCTTCTGCTACTGCAATATCCTAAAAATAGACCTTATAAATACAGCAAAACCAGAAAACTCCGTCTCGAGGATTTCTGAAAAGCCAATCACGGACTCGGATACTTCTTGCCTAGCATCGTTTTTTGATCGCTTCTGGGAGCTTCCGCGGACTCATCGCGAAACTTGCAGTCTGAAACGGAGGGAAAACTTTGGTCGGGGGCTTTCTTCATACTTATTCTTTATTTATTGCATCGCGGGTGCAACTTGAGGCGTGAAAAATGATACGCGTTTCGAATATCGCGATACGTTCCCCGAGTTACGCGCCATCGGCGTTATATCCGTGAAATTCACGATTATTTCCCTTCTGTGCCAAAAGGAAAAACCATGAAAATGCTCCATGGTATCACATAAAAAGTTGCAATATATGTGCTCTTCTAGTGATCTGAAAGGACAATTAGTGTAAAAGCATAAATAATCACCAGGCGAAAAAATTTCGTACTTCTCATGCATTTGGAGTGCAAGTCTCGGACCTAATGTTCTGGAAGTGATGAAATCAAAAATTTGTGCTGATGCATGGTTTTTTTACAACATGGCGTTTTAGCTCTGCGTTTAAGGCATGAATCACTCAGCGTTTATGCTACTACAAAATGGGCGTGGCATGTGCTCGAAAAGCGTGGGGTTCGTGGCCCTAAAAGCTCGTTTTTGCTTATCACGCGCAGACACAGTTTTTCGTGTCATGAAAACTGCAATGGGTGGAAGAAAATGTGGAAAACGTTTCTCGGGAAATACGCCTGGAACTGGTCTCGCGAAGAACCAGATCTCGTTTCTGCCGAACGCCGATCAATCACGGCCGTACAAGTCGAGTTTCTGCGCCGGGTTTTTCATTGCTTTCCGCCAAGTTTCCGCGACTCTGGCGACATCGCGACAACGCTCGTATCGATTTCGACACGGAATTACCCGAGCCTTTTGGAGCGGTTTATGATAAACTTTTTTTTTTGTTAAATTGTTGTTTTGTGTAAATCAAACTGTGAGACAAAGCAAAACTTGTTGATTCATTTGGTAGTTAAGTAGTTTTTTATTAAATGTACGAATATTGTGACTTTACTTTTCTTTAAATACAAATAAGCAGAGCTTAGAATATAAACTATAAAAAAGTCTGAAATATGAAACGCATTTAATAAGGTTTTACAGTGCTTAATTTGCTGATTTGTCCAACTTGGAAGTTTTCACGTAACGCATTGAGAAATCAATAAATTTTTAGGATTTTAAATAACACATTTTTTGTTTGGTTATATGTAGGAAAAGTTTTTCACGTTGCTTGGTTCCAAACATATCTAACCACTGATAGATTTGCAGTACTTTTTCATAATCCTATAATAATAAATTCGTTATAAGAGACAATATTTATAGCGTTATCCAGTTCCAAAAATAAACTACATGAATTTTTCTTCAGCGTTCAAATGATTTTTCTGAGCTCCTAAAACTTTCGAAAAATCCTGAAAAATACGCTCAATAATTTTTCCTTTAATTAAAAAATTATTCAAATACCATTTCTGCATTATTCGTATTGCCACAAAAGAAATCATCACAAGAACATTCGAAAATCGTAGTTAACCTAATTTTCAACCTTGAATACTCAATTGGTAAAATAACATAATTTTTCAGTCCCAGCGATACTTTTTTTATTAGACATCATCAATTTACTATGAATCAACTTTCCATTCCATGTTCAAACCGTCCCCAAAAAATCTCACAAGCTCCAACGAATGATTCACTGCGTCAGACAATACACGATTCTTTTCCAGGAACAATACGAGTGGACTTATCTCGGGAAAAAAAGGTTGAAAAGATAACTACAACTTTTCTCCAATGTATATAGCACCACAGCTGAAAATAAAGTGTTCTTAGGGCTCTTAGTGGAGTGTGGGAGTGAGACGGTCGAGAAAAAGTTGCGAGGTGGTTTCTTCTGTACGAGTATAACGGAAAAACAGCGTCGAGTTTTCTCAACCTAATGCTCATTTTCATTATCTTACCTTCGAAATCGACAAATTAGCACGTTATTATGGTTTTCTGTGTTGGGAAATCATGCAAACGCTAAAAAAGCACGTCGTTGGCATGGAATCAAGTTTTTTTCGTCCATTGTTATTAAAACGAATGATTTTCTTATGATTGATACAGGAGCGTAGGCAGAAAATTTTTTTGTAAGAGTTTATAAGAAAAATATATCATTTTCAAGACTGTAAAGTTCTTAATATTCGATGATCTGATGTCAAGAGTACGATTTTCCTACTTTTTTCAATCTTTAATTTATCGAATCATTCAAGTTTTGCAGTTTGTATCTAATCATTTGATTCGATTTTTACAATTTTCAGGTCACTGTTAACCATGAATATCAAGTTAGTAAAATTTGGTTAACTTTTATCAACTATTAATAACTATTTCTTGACTCGTCAAAACCTCACGCAAAAATTTTGCCTTTGCAGACAGGCATTGACAAATAAATGTTGAAAATACGACCCGAGGTAAAAGACCTCGCGCCTCGCTTTAAACGCCTTATCTCTCTGAAAAGTTTCGAACCCGAAAGAAATTGGCCGTGTCGTATAATAGACCTCGTCATTTCGTTCAACTGGATTTAAATGATTCGCCGTGAGCGAGACCGCGAGGGAAATGAGAGCTTTATCAATTTCCCGGCGACGCTCGGAAATCAAACCGAGTAAATAATGGGGTTTAGTTTCCATTGGCAAACAAAAAGATCCCGAGGAACGTCGTCAACATTGACCGAACGAAATTTCTTCAATTAAAGTTTTCGCTCCGAGGAAGACGAAGAATGTAGCGAGGCCATGGGAGAGGGGGTTGGAGGTGAGTTTCGAAACCATCCGAATTTGACCTTTTATTTGCCGTGAAAACTTTGTCTCGTGGATGGAAAGGAAATGGGAAAATGCGAGGGAGGGATGAGGAAGGGGGATGGGGTTAACTTTCGGTTTCCCTCCTAGCGAACGTAGAGCCGTTATCTCGGTCGTTCCTGTTGTTGGTTCACTTGCATTCGCGGACGCCGCGACGACGAGCGTCGTCAGTCACGAAGAAACTTGCACGCGCGTATAAACGACCGCGCGGTCAGGAATGTGATTCGATAAAACAGCGCTCAACGCGGGATATAATTATTTTATGCAAAACAAGTGCGTTACAGGCTCGTAACGTGCCTCGTGAAAACACCATTATGGTGGGTTTACCGATCGGCGATAGTGGGGAGCTGGACAGGTGATCGGGGATGCTTTTTTCCGACCTTGGCAGAAATAAAAGAAATAAATCCGACCACATGTGGCCGGCAGTGCACTAGGGAAAATATCTATAATAGGTTTAAATAAAATATCACGGCAACGTATTTATGAATGCAGTAGAATGTTCTTTGTCATTCTATTTTTTCCATCCTGAAATTTTGAAAGTATAAACAAAAAGATTCCCCATCAAAAAAATAACCAATACAGTACACTCTTCGACATTTCCCGTTTTCGGAGCTGTAGGGGAGAAGCAAACAGGAACTGTCAGATTGCCCTCACTCCCGCGACTCAAGGATAACACATAAATGTACTGTGGGCGTATCCACGTAGTCGTGCCGCGTCGTGTGCGAGTGAGAAAAGACAAGAGTGGGGGCAAGCGAGCGCAGGGGAAATCGAGAAGCAGGAAGTGTCGAAGCGGGAACTGTCGAAGAGTGTACAGTAACAATATTTTCCCCTATGAAATTAAAAACCATGAAATACAAAATTTTGAATTTTAGAATTCTAAACTTTTATTGTTGTATACGTTTCAATTTTCGAGATTTGCCTTGCCTTGAAAAAAATCTTCTCTAGATAAAAGAACAATTTATTCCTACCAACACTGGAAAGTAAGTATTTTCAATTTATTAGTTGAATCGAAGAAAATTGTACTGATTAGAATGGAGCTGGCAGTTTTTAAGTTTCACGGAAAACTCTGGCGTCTCTTACGCAAGTCTCCCACTCTCTGTCTTATCTAGAAAACGGCCTTTGTTAAATCGCCGCGCGTGACCGTACATACTAAACATTCCGACCCTTTGCCTTCTCGTGCCCGACCTATTTGACGTATGCAACACGTCAAATAAAATTCCCCTAGAGCCCGCTCGCATGCCCCAATAATTTATCCCTGGCACATTGCTCATATCCAGTGCATGCTAATGCTCTATTACGGCGCGTCAAAACGGCTCGTATTAATTTTCAGATGTTTATGTGTCACGCGCAGTTTCCGAGAGGCCCTAAAAAGATTCTCACGCTTTCCTCTTTTCCAAGAATTTCTTCTTCTAAGTTAGGTACATTGTATTTCCATTGAAAAATTATTCCAGATTCTGAAAATTGATTCATTTTTACGAAATTTTCTAATATTTTTATCACCCATAAACATATCTTCATTGTATCTTTCAAAGTGCGGCGTTTTCAAGCGTACCACTTAAGTTTATAGTCCGTGGAAAAGTGACAATTGTACATTATTTTTATAAATTCATAAAATACCATGCAGTAACTTTTTTTGAAATTTCCTAGTTTGATACTCATCATGAAAGTAATTTTCAAGAATTTGTGCAGAATTAAATACAGAAAAAATTTTAAAATATACGTAAAAATGCAAAATTTTCCATGCACGTACGTGTTAGTTTCAAACAATCGTCTTTGTGAATTTCTACAATATATTACGTGTAACATGAAAAGCAAATCTTTTAAAATTCAGGAAAATCCATAGAAAATCACCCAAGTGCTAGTAACCAGCTAAAAAACCCCGTGAATATTTAACCTCGAATATACACCCGAGAGTTAGTGAATAAGAACACGAAAAATGCCACGCAACTTGGGTTCGCCTCGAAATATTCGACTCCCGGCAATTTGACGCATTCAAGCTCTAAATTAGAAATTCTAACGAAGCCGCGTCGGGAGAAACATCGCAAGGGATCTTCTCGGGCATTACGTGGCACTCGCTGCTTTCGGGATCTATGCAAATCAGCCTTTAAACACGCGTACGAAACACACGTGAGGCGATTGCAAAATCGGGACGTACGCCACGGAGGAATGTAACGTCCCCTCTGATAAGACACGTTCTGATGATAAAATTCTGTTCAAGGTTGTTCGTGTTTCCCACAAAACGAGTGCGACCGAATGCGTATGATTCACTTTTAAAAGAAATCACCGATGGGCGGATACAAAAAGAAAACGATGGGGGCGATCGCCTTTCTTCTCAGAGAGTGAAAAAGTCTATGATTTTATTCCATGTTTTTAATTGTCAGTGCGTTAAATTTTTATCATGTTAATTTTCACTATCTATCATTTACTGCATAAAAATAAAATACTTAAATCGAAAATTTTAGAGCTGAAAATTTCAAACTTGTAGTTCTTATTGTTGGGATAAAGATTTCGAAAGTCGTGAATTTAGTAGTTAAATACTTAACTCTAAATTTCAAAGTACAGAATTCTATATTGCCACATTCTAAAAATATAATTCCTTGAAGCCTAAACTCCAGAACCATCGTTTCTGTGATATTTATTATTACCCTCCCCCTAATTGGATGTTTATATCCGCCAATAAAATTACTATATTATTCAGAAACTGCAGCAAAATTGCAATTATTGAGGAGTATTACTAAAATCAGTAAAATATGTAGGTAATAGTTTACAATACAGTGAATTTCTAGTGGCCAAACTTACTATTTTGAATTAAGATGAAACTTCTAAATTTAAATTATGGGAGCTCATCTATCAAAGCTTCAAGAATCTTTTCAAGTGAGTAAATTTGAAAGTTTCTTCGAGCTTCAAATGAATCGTAGCATCAAATATCAAACGTATCGAATTAAGTATTCTTGAATTGAAGTTCTTCAACCCTTCCAACATTCTGGATTTCGGAAAGCGTTCATACATTTTATAACAAGTTACAACTTTCCAGTTCAGAAGCTCAGATCAGTTTTGACAAAAAAGATGCTACCAAAAACGACTTAGAAATGTAAAAAAACAGTACCAATCACCACTTTTTTAACAAATCACGAATTTGAAAACTAGTTCGGAAAAAAACTCGCTACAGAGAATCGCACTTTCAAATGTTGTATCTCCAGTTCCGCTTTTTTCATACTCAATACATAGTGGAGCGAGAACACTGTTTCCGTTTTCGTAAAAGAAAGATTTATCGTCGGAAAGCCGCGTGACAGCGTTTTTCCCGCGACAATCGCGAGATTGAACATGGGCTGCGGTTAATGCAGACGCACCGCGTAGGGATGAAATGAAACGTCAACGAGGATTTTACGACGCGAAACAAGCCAGGAATAACGAAGCTCACAAAGACGCGAATGTCCGACATTTTCCGAGTTTTGTTCAGCAAAATGTTACGTATTTTTATAAGCGTCATTTTTTTGTAACTTAATAAAATTTCACGAATAAAGATCGATGTTTATTCACAAAAAAAAAGTGATGAGGAATTATGATCTCATATTCACAGAAAAAATTTAATACTTTCAAGAATTACTATGATTTCGGTACGCATTATGTATTTTATCTAGATAACGTTGTTCCTGACATGATATCATCTTGGATCATTTTCAGCTCGTTCTCCCCGGGGTATGACGTTCTTCCTCGCCCTAGAACGGAAATAAATCAATTACGCTACCGCCTTCAACGAGGATTCAGCTACCGTTGCAAGAGCTTCATTGTTAGTCCGGAATGTCTAAAATCTTCTCGTCTTCATCTTTCCCCTTTCAGTCACGTGTTCAGCGTCTCGTTCCGACTTCGCCCACGAATAATGCAATTTTCAGAGACAAACAATATTCTCTCTACCGGAAATATCCAGCAAAGTTTCGCATTATCCTCCATTAAGCAACTGCGTCGCGTTCTGCGAGTTGACGAGTTTTCGTGACGTTCTTTCCTGTTATGCTAAAAACTGATTCTTTATAAGAATCATGTATGGTTAGAGTTATAAACGTAAAGCGAAAATGCAGCAATTTTTTTAAATTTACGATTGCATTTTTTGTTCATTACATGCAACTTGCATGATGCAAGCCGGATTTCATTGCTTTAAAAGTCGAAACTCTCCATCGTCTTACGAAAAAACAGATCTGAGCTTTTTCAAAAGCGTGAAGCATTTCCATGCTTTTACAACACGTTTTTTTTCTCACACTTATGCTGCTCGTAATAAAGTCAGATAGTGATGTGAAAAAATGTAGCTTTGCCGAGCGCCCCCAAGTCTCGGGGGAGTCGGAGATACCTCGATGAACACACTTCTCGGGACGAATTACCCCAAGTAAAACCACTTTTTCAAGAGCTCCTCGGTGACCAATCGGGGTGAACAATCCATGACTAAACCAATAAGCGACCCCGTGACAGACCACGAAAACTTCCCCATAACACGCTCTGTTTGTGTTTTGTTTGAGTGAGACAAATTGAGTTCCCACCTGTTTCGCTCTTACGTTGGGTTAGGAGAGTAGGGGTTTATAAAAAAATAAGTTTTCCAGCCAATTAATTCATCGATCGCGAGTAAAACGAACTATGATTCTATTATGAGTTGATCTCACTGTGATTTCATTGAAATGACAAAGACTTTAAAGCGAATCTCAGCAAACACAAGTCAGTCCGTAATTTGCTTCAGTTAGAATCAGTGGGGTGATGTCGTTTACAAATAACACACGTAACAATGGCAGTGGACGAATTTTTGAACACTACCGCTTGAATAAATTACGCAACGTGTCATGTACGCGCCGACAGTTCTCTCAACGAACCACGACCCTCGTTGTGCATGAACGATGACGTTCGCACAGGGCCCGTCCTCTCTAATTAATTCATCCAGTGACTCAGAGTGAAACCTTTTGCGGAAATCGTAATGGCCTCAACGAGAGTGATGGCTCTTACGCGCAAGCGACGATAATTCCTTAACTCCGTCGTTTCTGTACTATAACGAGTTTATCTTGTCCCAAAGGTTAACATTTCCAAAACTATAGTATCCGCTCTTCATCGAGTCTCTTCTTTGCACGAACTACAAGAAAGTTATTTTTGAAGATTGAAGCTACACAAGCTTCATTTGAAAATCATTTTCCTGTTTTAAGTTTTAAGTTTTAATGGTCTAGACACTCGAAAGCTCGACTTAGATATGCTGAAAAATTATAAATAAAATCACGCCTCCGATATCAACGTCATACCAAATTTTTATGAGAAAAATAAAACCACAATGACGTCTAAAACCGAGTGCTGCAGTTCTTGGTACGTGAGCTTCCCGCTGCGGCACATAGCAAAAAGTGTATTACATTATTCATCCCAGAGTCATGATTCGTCGCCAAACTCTTAACAGCCAAAATCTCGGCGCGATTCTGTAGGTATAAGCGACCATAAAGTATGCATATCTCTTTGCGTATTGTACCTGCGGATTTCATCAATATTACATTTCGTCCCGACGTCTCCATACGGGCGCGTTTCACATATAAAGTTCGTATCAATATTGACTCCCGGCCGTGTGAATGGGGCTTTCGTGCAAACAAACCACTATATACCTACGTCGGATTCGGGCTGGCAACTTCGGGCGAAGGAAACTCTTCCGGGATCGTTAGTTGTTTACGCGAGAAGAAATATATCTTGACCCTACAATGTAAAAATTGCGCCTAGCTGCCTATTCACTGACAGAAACAAGTTTTTGTACATCAAGAAACAGACTGCCCTCTTTCTTAATATCAAATAGTCAACTCTGACTACTTCACAGTAAAATTTTACTGATTCACCTACATTATACTTCAGTATTCGAAACATGAGTTTTGTGTTTCCTAAAATAAAATGTTTAAAAAGATGCCACCTCATTAAGCACATAACAAGGGTCATATTTCAAATCTTCTTGTACGTGGTTGTGGAGCACGTCCAACCGCACGATTGACTGAGGGCGCAATTTCGGGGGAACTGACCACACGTGTTAGCTCTTGATGAAGCATACAGCGACCGCACTTGGTGCGCCAATATGTCACAGGCTTCGCTATCGGTTCTTGGATATAGGCTTCTGAGAATGCGCTGATGGTAAGGCAGACAATCATTTTCATGCATTCTTTTTAATGCAATCTATTGCCTGAGCTCCAGACAGAAAATATACATTTTTTTTACCGGCAATATCAAATTTCTACCGCTCAGCGACATATATGACCTGGGGTGAGAAAAAAGATATAGGAACTAAATAAATAAGCCTAAATAAATAGGCTGAATGCAATTGTTCCTAAGATTTCAAGGCACTTATCTTTCTAACCTTTCTAACAAACGACATACCATATATCTATTCACTTTATTGAGTCCACCAAATCAATATGCTCCGCTTCGCTAAACCACCTTCTCTGTAAAACATACTACTGGTTAAACCCTTATTTTCGACCAGCAAAGTGACTGATGCTTCGATCATCATTCTTACTCTGATGTGATTGCTCATAGGAATCAGTGTTTCGGAGCATAACGCATCTATAGAAGCGACTGGGAGCGGCCCAACTCGCTTGGCGCGGTTACGTCGCATCGATCTCCTTGCCAGACCGCTACGCGTCTTGGCCCCGAAGATCCATTAGCGAGAACTCGATCTCCCGACACGTCGCACTATCTTCCTCGCGTAACACTAAGGAGATAGGGCCGTAAGTGTCGTTATTGATGCCGTCGGAAGACGCCGCAAATGGACCGGAATTTGGGTCAAGCCCGAAAACGCTCGTAGGGAATAGAGTTCGCACCAGTAGGGTAAAGAACTTTAGTTTACGGTGTCCTCGTTAAATTCAGGGACGAAGGAACATCCTTGTAAAATAAGGTTGCTTTATAAAGGTTTAAAGGTTTTCAACGTTTGATAGACATTTTGGTAATGCGTCCCTAACTAGTGACTATTTTTTTTAACATATAATTATAATAATTAACAACTAAAGAATATCATATGTACAGACCTTTGAACAAAATTTGTATTAGCCCTGCCATGTATGGATTTCCAAGTAAATTAAAAAAGTTCTCATCTTTTTTCGACTTTCGCTCCAAATTCGGAAACAGTATATCAAGCGGTGTCAATTCTCAATGACTTTTATATATTAGATAACGAAATCAACGGAATTACTTGATAATTGATATTGACATTAAACGCCCAACGCAGAGGCTTGGACCGCTGCACGTTGGAACCAGTGGTGAAGTCGAAATGCGGCATTGACGTCGAGGGTTTCACTTAATTTTGCATGGTACTCGAATCGTTCATGCGACCGTTACGCCGAGAGGAATTTATCGCTTGGTTATGCGAGTATGGAAATGGGCATTGAATATGTATACTATCGCAAGCTGCGCATGCAAGTTGAAAAAAAGGCACGCTTGAAAATCTCACGATCCAAAATTGAACGAATTGGAAAAGCGTGAAAGTTTTATTGGAAATGGAATAGTTCTTCCCTTCGTTCTTCCCTTTTTTGCAGAGGAAAAGATGAACAAGAACAACATTTCATGTTATCAATAAATCACCAATTCCAAACTTTGTCAGGTGATTTTGCACTAAAAGTCATGGACAGCTGTATAAATGAAATATGCTTGTCGACTTCGGACAATGACAGACTGCAATGGAAAAAATCCTACCTTTTCTCGCAGCATGTCACGCACCCTGGTCGCCTGGCTCCTGCTCCGGTGCAGTTCCAGCTGCAGCTCGAGACACCGTTCCTGCCAGTTGAGCTCCTCCACACTACTAGAGTACCCATCGAAACTTTTGGAAGGCCCAAATCTTTGATGGTGATCCTTTTTCACGTGATCCGTGGTCCCAGCACCTCTAACAACCTGGCCCCGTTCGGCATATAATCGGTGCTCAGGGATAAAGTACCGTCCGGACAAATCTTGATGTTGCGCATTGACCGATTGAGAGAGCGAACTTTCAAATTGTCCTCGAGACGAACCAGGATCATATGCCGGTAAATTCACATTTTGTGCTTTTCCTTCGAAGCAGTCGAGGCCAAAGTCAATTTGGGAAGGGACACCATGCTTGTCTGTGTATTCCACGTGGCCGCTGGACTCGGAAGTAAAACTGTAGGGCCCGCATTTAGGCTTCATAGAGCTGCCACTGTTGTCTTTCAATTGGACGTAACCGACGCTTTTAGCGCACTCCGCGAAACTTTTGTCCTTGTGGAAGACGAGATTCGAGACGTTCACGTAGGGCGAGTCACTAAAAAACATCATAATTTTTTTTTGTTATTATAAATCTGGGTGAATCTTGAAACTCGTTCAAATTAAAAATTTTTTTTAATCCTTTTTTCAAAAAATTTTTTTCCAAAAAAAAAAAATTTGTTTTGGGAAACTTTTTTTTAATAATTTTTTTTGGTAATTTTTTTTTCGAAAAATAGTACATTACGCTGTTAGGGCTGGAAATTCTACTTTTCGTGTTGAGAGCAGGTATCGCATTCCGAAGCGTGACTCCGAAGGACCGCCGAAGGCGGTCCCAAAGGTCAAAGCTGAGGAATGCGAACCTGCCCGAGACACGAAGAGCTTCCAGCCCGTAACACGTACAGTTCTTTTTGTAAAATTTTGCAACAGAAGAAAATCTTCTTCTAAGCGTAAAATTAGGGAAACGTGACTCTTTTCGAATCGGCGGAACACGGTCCTGTGAGTAAGGGTGAAAACGGCTTTTACCCGAACGGGGGTGGGGCGAACGAGGGGGGTTCGAGGGGTTTGCCCCCCGATGGGGTTTCGAAAGGAGCGAAGCCCCTTCGTGGGGGGTCCAGGGGCAGAGCCCCGGTGGGGGTTGGGGGGGCGAAGCCCCCTGTTTAAGGCGAAATTCAGCTAAGTTAAAGAAATAAATAAACGAAATTACATGCCTTTAAATTTCATCAGTTTTTATTTTAAGCCCAATTTTTTTACATTTTATTACAATTAATATTGAAAACACAATTGTTGAAAACACATGCAGTTGTTTCGGTTTCTACCTTTTTATCTGTATTTTGATTTTGAATGTTTGTTTGTTGAATGTTTGTACTGCGCGTTTCTGAAGATAGAAAAGAAGCCTGCGAAGTGTCTTTGGAGACGTTTTCAAGGTAACTGCTGTGAACTGCGATTGAAAGATGAAAGCAGACAAAATGATGCAGGAAATACATAGTTAAAATGGTGAGATAAAAACATCATTAGTCATTCGAGGCAGGCATTCTATGGGATAGTAGATTGTTAAGGAGTTCAATCAGGCGGAAAACTAAGGGAATCAGGACACCCAAAGATACCTGTTGAAAGTGAAGCATGAGTTGTGGTATCTATTGATTTCTTGGGATCCATTTTCGACCGTTGTGGATGATGGGTTCTTAATGA
>JAPYZL010198108.1:0-19904 GCA_030522825.1 Platygaster orseoliae | reverse complement strand
GAAAATTTTTCAAAAAAATTGTTCAAACAAAATATTTTCATTAAGAAACGTCAAATCTCAACTCAACAACCCAAAAAACCATGAAAAAACCATTTATGTTGTAGAAAATAAATTGTGCCGAAATTTATTTAATTTAATTGTTTAACCGAACAAATTTGACAAAAATAATGTCAAATTCTAACTTATCAACCCAAAAAATCATGAAATGGACATACATATTGTGGAAATAAAATTGTTAATAAATTTGTTGAAATAAATTGCTCAAACTAAAGAATTTTACAAAAACAATGTCAAATTCTAACTCATCAACCACAAATACCATGAAATAGACATAAATGTTGTAAAAATAAAATGTTTCAAAAATTTTTAACTAAATTGCTGAAACGAATAATTTCATGAAAACAATGCAAAATCTCCACTCAACAAGCAAAAAAACTATGAAAATTATATAATCTTGCAGAAAGAAAGTTTTGAGATTTCTGTTTCAATAAATAATAACCACATAAAGGTAACTACTCAGTATCAAATACCTTCTCTCTCTCTCTCTCTCTCTCTTCGCAAGGATCGCCATCTTGGTTTATATTATGTATATCGTTGACAAATGACAAAAGACCACTTATCTGAATTATAACTGGATCGGCAATGCCATTCTCCCGCTCTTGGTCTCATGACGGGTCTGATTGTTGACCATCGGGCACCTTTCTGCAGCGTCATGCGTAGAATCAAAACATTGCACGCTTGTGTGAGTTTAGCTCTTTTATTATTCATAAATCTTACAGTTCCGTGTGCTTTTTTAAAAATACATGCCGCAAAAACAACGTCCTATTCACACGTCATACCAACAACAAGTGAGTGACAACAATTAAAAATTCTCACATAGTCAAACATCTCCACATAATCCTCAAAATCCCAACCAAAAAGCACACTACTCCAAATAAAATTATAAAATGTACGATCTCGACGAATAGTATGATAAAAGCTTTGGTTTTCACTTCGGCGTTTTTGAAAACGAACGCGAAGGTAGTTAACGTTAAATTATAGTAACCTCATCGAACTGTATGTACATAAACCAACCTCAATCCAGTCCATTATGTACAACATCGATTGTCAAGTTCAAAATACAACCACTTTACCTACTTCGTCAGCCTTTGGTTTCAACCCCACGAAAAAGAGCTTGTTTATTTTCCCTCATTTGTAAACGAATTTCGCGTTGCAGCCTCGAGACTTTTATAAAACTGTTTTGAAAATGGAAACTTAATATTGCAAAGTGGAATGGGGGTTTTTCTTCGGGCTGGGAGGGTTCTGGAATCGAAACTAGGAAATAACTGCGGAGGCTCGATCGAGGTGATTGTCCAAGATAAGCCTGCCGTTATTTTGGACGGTCGTGACAATGTGTGGCGACCCAATTTGGTGCATTCGCTCGGGGGATTCGTCGGCAGAAGCGAGAACCGGAGAGCGATTTGGTGGAGTCGTACACTCGACCTTGGGAGTGTGCTCCAGGAGCTGATGCGATGGCTGGTGCCCAACGGATATGTCGTAGTACATGTTCGGGACGCTGGACATGTTGTAAGCAACGCGAGACGGGGCCTGGGTGGTGTAGATGGCGCTCGCGTAGGTCTGGGGCACGGCGGTGTGGGCCAGACGAATGTCGTTGTAGTTGTCTGTGACAGAAAATGAACGTTAAAGTTAGAAAAAATTTCCACGCTAGTTGAGGACGATATTTTATTCACTAGTGTGGAAAAGTTTTTTTTAACGAATCTGAGAGTTGTAATCAGATGAGTTAAAAAAACTTTCCACACTAGTTGAGGACGATATTTTATTCAACAACGTGTGGAAATGCGACTTTTCCACACTAGTTGAATAATAGTATGTTTCTTCACTAGTGCGGAAAAGTTTTTTTTTGCAAAACACCCGCAAAATACAGTATTTCGTACGCCTTTTGACGTATAGTACTTACTTTTCTGGCCTAGGCCGGAAAAGTAAACAGCTGTGCGCTGTTTTGTTGTGCAAGTAGCCGTTTTTTGCTTTCTCTTATTTTTTGGGAGCAAAAAACGCGTTTAAAAAAAATAAAATTTTTTTCCAAAAAATTCATTCCTTTCAAAGAACTATTTTTTCAAATAATTTGTTTTCCAAAAATTTTTTTCCAAAAAAAATTTTTTTTTCAAACATTTTTTTTCAAAAATTTTTTTTGAAGAAAAATGTTATTCGAAAAAACTTTTTTTTTCGTAAAAAAATTTATTTTTGAAAATTAAGAAAAAAAAAATTTCTTTCAAGAATAGTAATACTTAAAATACTGTATGTACAGTATGTTGCTTTTTGCAGAGTGTTTTGCAAAAAGTAGAGTGTGCACCTCGGCCATCAAAGTAGACATTTCTGCCTGTGTATATAATTGATAATATATACATTAGATAGATTATATACATATATATACATATATATAGATTATAGATTATATATACATATAATATATACGTATATATATAATACGTATTATAGATTATATATACATTTCTGCCTGTGCGACATTCGTCGCACAGGCGGCTCGTACTGAAAATCACGCCTGTGCTTGCCTCGAACTGAAAATTCTGCCTGTACGACAAAAGTCTACTTTGCGGCCTTGGTACACAATCTACTATTAACGAATCTGAGAGTTGTAATCAGATGAGTTGAAAAAATTGTTCCACACTAGTCGAGGACTAGTTTTATTCAAGAATGTGTGGAAATGTCAGTTTTGCATCGCCGGAGCGTGTGGAAAAGCGGACTTTACACACTAATTGAATAATAGTATGTTTCTTCACTAGTGCGGAAAAGTTTTTTTAACGAATCTGAGAGTTGTAATCAGATGAGTTAAAAAATTGTTCCACACTAATCAAGGACTATATTTTATTCAACACTGAGTGAAAATGCGAATTTCCCATCGCCAGAGCGTGTAGAAAAGTTTTTTTTTAACGAATCTAAGAGTTGCAACGTGAGTTAAAGGCAAGTGTTGTAATCAGATGAATTAAAAAAATTGTTCCACACTAGTTGAACAATAGTATATTTTTTCACTAGTGTGGAAAAGGTTTTTTTAACGAATCTGAGAGTTGTAATCAGATGAGTTAAAAAAATTGTTCCACACTAATCAAGGATTACATTTTATTCAACAATGTGTGGAAATGCCAGTTTTGCATCACCCTAGAGTGTGGAAAGTGGCCTTTTCTACACGGCGTTGAATAATAGTATATTTCTTCACTAGTGTGGAAAAGTTTTTTTAACGAATCTAAGAGTTGCAAGGTGAGTTGAAGGCGAGTGTTGTAATCAGATGAGTTGAAAAAATTGTTCCACACTAATCAAGGACTATATTTTATTCAACGACGTGTGGAAATGCCAGTTTTGCATCGTCCGAGAGTGTAGAAAAGTGGCATTTCCTACACGGTGTCGAATAAAGTTATATCAATGATTATAATTGTTGTGAGATAGCTCTACAGTACACTGAGTAAAAGAACCAGTAATTTGTAGTGTAAATATTGGAAAAATTTTACTATAATATTATTTTAGTTTATCGTATTATATTATTTTTTACCATGCAGTATAGTAAAACGTCAAATAGAGTAATTATTAGTTGATGTATGGTAAAATATTTGATGATCATTATTTCTACATTTTTTCAAAAAGAATGATTAAATTCAATAAAAAATTAAATTTTTATTATTTACGAAAAAAAATAAAGCTTTGATAAGTAGAAGGTTTCAAATATATTACAGACAATGCAACATTTTTTGAATTTTAGAAAAATTTGTTTCTTTCATTAAGATTTTCATAGTTTTCAACACTTTTTAAGTTTTTTTAGATTTTTATGTACTATGAAATAAAATGGTTTATATTAAAAATTCACATTTCGAAGAAATATCACGATAAACATAATCTATAAAATTTAGAAACATTTTTCAAGGTTCTACAAATCATAAGAAGCAATCTTTGAATTTCTCTACATATTTTGAAATATAAAATTTTTTAGAATTTCAAACTTTATACAAATTATTCTAAATTTAACGAGTTCATAGAAATTTTGCATTGAAAAATGAATGAACATGGGGTGTATTTAAATATTAATACCTCTCGAACAATAAATTTATTATTTTCTATTTCTTGTATTTGAATTTTAATTTAGTTATTTTCAATTTGAATATAATTTAAATTTCAGTTCAATATTTCAAATTATACTTTCGTATTTTAATTTTTTGTATTTTAAATTTAGTTCTTACTCTGCTCGACTTTCAAATTGTTGATGTTGCTATTGGCATTAGTTGTAATTTTTTCATTATGAATTGCAATGTTTCGACATTTTATTTATAATTTTCAACTACTGGCAGTTTTTTTATATTCATTAAATTTTTTCAATTATTTGTAATGCAAATATCAAAAGTTTCAAATATATTGCAGACAATGCAAAACTCTCTGAATTTCAGAAAAATTCGTTTTCTTCATTATACCTAATTTTTCAGATATTTTAAATTTTTAGATTTGTAGTATTATAAACAAAAGAAATTTTTTCTACGAAATCCGTATTTTGAAGAAATATCATGATAAGTGTAATCTACAAAATGTATAAACGTTTTTCAAAATTGAAAAACTAATATTTAAGAAACAATTTTTCAATTTGTCTGTTTTTTCACTATAAAAAAATGTCAGAATTTCAAACGTAATACAATTTATTCTAAATTTCACGAATTTATGAAAAAATTTTTTACTTCATTAATATTTTATTTAAATTTTAAGATTTTTTAAGTTTTTTTTAGATTTGTACTATAAAATGAAAAGATTTTTCTTACAAAATGCGTATTTCGAAGAAATATCACAATAAACATAATCTACAAAATTTACAAACACTTTTCAAAATTCTATATATCAACAAGAAACTCTTTTAAGATGTCTCTATTTTTTAACTAGAAAACTTTTTATAACTTCAAACATAATCCAAAGTATTTCGAATTTTACGAACTCATAGAAATTTCTTTCTTTCATTAGGATTTTTTGTAGTTTTTAATACTATTATTTATTCACACAATTCAAGATCGCATTGAAAAATAAAAAAACATCTGGTGCATTTAAATAATAATATACCCTAATAATTAATTTACTGTCTCGTACATCTTGTATTTTTATTTTTCTTTTTAAGTCTTGTATTTTAATTTTTATTTCTTGTATTTTAATTTTAATTTGAATCATTTCAATTTCAAGCTTTTTTAATTTCATTTCAATTTCTTGTATTTTAATTTTTCTTTTGATTTCTTGTATTTAAACTTTTACTCAATTAATTTCAATTCTAATCTACATATTGGAATTTATTTTTAAATTCTTGAATTTTAATTTTGTACCTATTACAATTTCTTGTATTTTAATTTTAGATTTTTATTTCTTGTATTTCAATTTCGTATTTTCTTTTTTTGAATTTTAATTTTGTGCTTTTATTTCTAATATTTTGATTTTAATGTAATGAATTTCAATTTCAATCCATTTTAATTCAATTTCAATTTTTTGTATTTCAATTTTGTACTTCAACTTCTCGTATTTTAAATAAAGTTCTTACCCTGATCAACTTTCAAATTGTTGTTGTTAGTACTGGCATTGTTGTTGTTCATGGAACAATGCGTAAGCGGACCGGTCAGCGGCGTATCTGTGACCTTCATGCCGCCCTTGGGCTTCCTCTTCCTCGTCTGGATGTTGTCCTTCTTCATGGTCAAAGGACGAGGGATGCCGTGCAGTTTGAAATAGAGACCGCAAGCGTTGCAAACTGGCTCGCCAACTGAATTGCGACGCCACAAAGACGTGTTGCTCGTCTGGCAATTGCTGCAAGCGAGGCCAACGCGTTTCGAAGCGGACTGGTGGACAGAAAATCAAAATTTAGAAACTGAAAAAACCAAGTTGAGAACTACAAAGTTGGCGAAGGAGACGAAAATTAACCAGTCCAACCATCCGTTCGCAGATGCAAGCAAAAACATAAGAAAAATCATCCTTTTTTTACCGTTCCGTCGTTTTAACTTCCTGATGCCCAGACTGGTTAATTTCGGAAAGGAAGATGGTTATATCGTGGGTATAGTGGCACCTCAAGCTAACGAAATACGATATCGAAAGTCTACAGAAGAGAGTAGGAGGAAAGGCACATCGAGAAATTTTACGAGGCCAAGTACGAAAGTTCGTTTTTTCGTGTTTTGGGTTGCCTTTTTCTTTATTTTCTTTAATTTATGGAATCCAAAAATAGGAAATCCAATTTATGAAATCCAAAAATATGGAATCCAATTAATGAAGTCTAATTTATGAAATCCAATTTATAAAATCCAATTTATGAAATCCAAAAATATGAAATCTAATTTATGAAACCCAATTTATAAAATCCAATTTATAAAATCCAATTTATGAAATCCAAAAATATGAAATGCAATTTATAAAATCCAATTTATGAAATACAAATTATGAAATCTAAAAAATGAAATCCAATTTATGAAATCTAAACATATGAAATTAAATTTATAAAATCCAATTTATGAAATCCAAAAATATGAAATCCAATTTATGAAATGCTAAAATATAAATTCCAGTTTATAAAATCCAATTGAAGAAATCACAAATACAATTACAAATGTGTTCCAAAACGTAATTTCCAGTTAGAATATCCAATTTATAAATAAATTTCCAAACTCAACGGTTTTTTCATAAAATATTCCGGAACGTTTAATTACACTTTTTGAAAAATAGACAAAAATTGTTTAAAAAATGGCAAAAAAATAAATGAGAGTGCGGAAGTCATTTTCTGCAAAATTCATAGACAGCGAAAAAATCACAAGATCTTGAAAAGAAGAAATGAAAAAGAAGAAAAATTGTTCTACGATGCGCTTACATTTTTTTCTAGAGCCTCTACTGACAAGCGAAAGGTAACAAAGGGAAGGACAGTGTTGCCAGAAAAATGTTCTAATAAAAACATATTTTAACAATATAATTACTAATTTTGAACGAAAGGTCCTTTTCCACGTTCCAGGTCACTGAGATTTGCAAAATAATCTTCAAAGCAGCTAAATTAGTAAAATATGAAATATCTAAAGTTTCAAATATAACATTTTTATCTTAAAAAACAATAAAATACTTTAATTTTCGGATTCGCGATTGCCAGTCAATAATCTCGAAATCCGGTCGGACCTCGACCGTCGAAATATTATGAATAATGAATACAGGGTGCCCAAAAGTCAAAAATCGATATTTCAAGAGTTTATAGTTTGTAATATTCTGAGATGATTTTTCCTTTGCCATTTTTCACAAAACTCAAAATCAAAGAAGATATCCTATTTTGAAATTTAAGCAAAAACGTAAAAAAAAAAAAATTGGAAAATTTTCTGCATATTTCTCCGAGTAGAAAAGTCCTTTACAGTTTTTCAGAAAACTCAAAATCGAAAAAGATATTCAAGTTCAAAATCTGATTGGTTGAAACCCTAGCAAGGCGGTGGATCCAAAACGCTGACATTGAAATAAATCCCCGAAATAAAACACTTTCGAGAAATTTGGAGGCAGATTTCGATTCAGGAAAGAATCTTTATTGCATACATGCCTAAGGAAATATTTTTATTGTATTATTTCATACATAAAATACTTGCAATGTTATTTTATGAAAAAAATTTTTTTATTTAAAAACGTCGTTTTTGATACGCAGTTTATATTTAATAGCATAATTTATAAAATCCATGTAAAAAAACCACGGGTTTTTGGTTAACTATCGATATTAAGTACATTTGAGCTTTGTCACCGTTTTGGAACCGTTTTGAATTCGTCCGACGGTTCCACCGCCTTGCTAGGGAACTTTCAACTTCAATATCTTTTTTAATTTTGAATTTTGCAAAAAATGGCAAAGGAAAAACAGTCTTAGAACTCCACAAACTATATTCTTCTGGAATATTAATTGATTTTGAGACACCCTGTATATTTCCTTAAAAAAAATCATCTGGCAACACAGGAAAAGGCCAGGATAAACAAAAAAAGGGCCAGAAAATAAAAAAGAGGGTTTCTGTTTAGGCGAGAATGGAAAAAAAGGGTTTCGAAAAGGAGGTGACACCTACCAAACGGCGGCTCGGTTTCTCCTCGTAGGCGCGAGGGGCGCCACTATACCCACCGATCATGCTTTTGTAGATATCGCCCTGGTCTGCCACTGAAACAAACAGGAGGCCATTTGTTATGGGTCAAGTTTTTGACTGTATTCGATCAAATTTTCCAATTTAGAGAACTTTTCATAGTCCCTCCTTTCCGTCAACTCTACAAAGCTCCGGCCATTGTTTGACTCTCGGCTAAACCACAGGCGATTATCCACTGAACCTCCCCTTTTCATTCATGAGGTCTTGCGTGGGCGTTTTGGCCTCATCACGCGGAATGGCAACAATTGAAATTAATTGGAAACCAAAGTTTCAGGACAGTGTGGAGGGAAAAAAAATGAGAAAGAGGGACATTTATTATATGGGGAAGAGTGGTCCACATGTGCCATTCCTCGTTCGACCATCGCTCGTTGCTTACCAGTCGCCGCGGCGGTTTAACCAGAGGTCGATTCATCCCGTTCATCTTGTGATACAGGCCACACGCATTGCAGAGGTAATGGCCGGTTCCGTCTCTCCGCCACAGGGGCGTGGAAATCGCACCGCAATTCACGCACTCTCGACCCTCCGAATAGTACGTGGAATCCATGTGCGCTATTTTATACATAAGCTTGTTTATCCAACAAATTTAAGGTGGAAAAAATACAACTATTGAATTTTCCAGATTCAATAATCAGTTTTGGGATTTCACTATGTGGGTGCATATACTAAGAAAATGTATAAAAAATATAAAAAATGACATCATTTTGATCATCATCATGACATTTTGAAAATTCTTGATGAGCACTTCTAAATTAAGGAAAATTCAATGATACAGTTTTTTTTGTAATGTATAAAAAGTACAAAATGAATATTCTTGTTGTTGAAGTCAGCTCAGTATAGAGTTCGGAATGGGTTTTTGTTTATGGGTTTGTTTTTTGTTTTTGAGAGGGAAATAAATGGTTGTGTTTGACATTGATGTTTGAAATAAAAATAAAAGAATTATCAAGCAGAACGCCTTTTTGAACTGGTTTTGTCAATTTATTTATGGACGATTGGAACGAGGAACGTTAGTGGCAACGCCTGTCTTGTGGATTTGTGAGGCGAAAAAAATCGAGATAGATAATAAACCTACAATCCCGAACACTAGTAATTTTCATACAAAAATGAATTAATTTTATTTTCTATTAAACAATAGATGTATATAGGAATCGACTTTAAAAAATTCTAGTCTCCAATAAAAAATGTTACCCTTCTTCTCATTAAATTTTTTGTAATTATTGATGTGGATTTCGAAATCAAAAAATATCCAACCACAAAATCGTTTTTTTTTTTTTCATACAAAGCATGTAGAAATATGTGAATCACTTATGTCTGTAAAATAGAAAAATAAAAATAAATAACATTCTACACTGAAGCCAAGAATTTTTTGATGTCAGTTTTTTAATTTTACATAGATTATTGTTTATTTAGTAACACTATAATTTTTTTTTTTTTTTTAATACTTAATCACTCAGACATATCGTAATTTTTGAAACCGTAAATTGTAAATATTGACAAATGATATTGTATAGCAATAAATATATTTTGTTGTGAAATATTCTTTACATATTTCGTTTTTTACTATAAATCTCATGAGATTATTCGTTCACTGAATGACAAAATAAGATACAATATTGGACGAATTCGAAAATGTACGGTGAATTTTACTGTGTAGAATTAATTTTTGTCATGCATGTTTTTACATGTAAAATATTTTCTTTTTATACATGACATTAATTTTACAAGCTGGAAAACAAGTTATAAAAGTTGAAATATGATATCACATGTTTCATTATACACAGATATTAGATTCTTTGTAATAGTAAAATGAAAATTATAATTGATATAGTACGATTTGCATGTGTAAGTTTTAAAATGTCCAAAATTGTATAGTAAAGACTGTCATAAATATTGTAATAAGGAAAATAATAATTGCAAGTTTTGCAATATATCTAGCAAAAATCTAGTACTTTTTACTAAAAAATGTAGCGATGAGTGATCGAGATGAAGTACAGTTAATTTTACTATGTATTAAGTACTGTATGATTGAAAATATTTAAATACTATTGCAACTATGATATATTGAAAATTCAAATAATATTGTAGATTTTTCTAGAATATAGTTATTTTCGAAAAATTTACTTTGAGAAACTCAACTTTGGGAAAAGTGTAATCAAATCGCGAAATTTCCTGCTTTTTTAAACTTGGCGAGGAATGGAATTTTATATCGTCACAAATTAGAATTTTTTTAACAACTTCACATAAATTCAAAAAACTTACGAAAAATTACAAAAACTTTGCCTGAGTAAAAAAATCATATTCATTTCAACTTCTTTGAACATATTTTCAACTTAATTTTGATTTTAAAATATGTAGTTATTAGCGTTTTTTACTATTTTAAAAGTAAAATGAAGTTGAAGACCGAATTGATTTCACCTTTTTTTATCTTCATTCGGTTTGCTAAAATTTGGAATTGAAAATCAGTTGAAATCGTTAGGATTATCAATAAAATTTTGAAATGAATTTAAAAATAAAAATCCTGCAATGTCTTCGTTTTATTATTATAATTTATTTTATTATTGGATTAATATTTCAATGGAAAATTCGCCTTATACTTTCAACTAATTGAAAATAAATCGTTTTTTATCTTCAATGTTAATAATTTTTTCTGGCAATTTTTTATTTGAATTTTCTACAAAATCAAAGTGAAAAAGACAATTAATAAATAATATAACAAAATTTATGCAATGAATGAGAAATGTAAAATTTCAACATCAGAAAAATTTGGGATTCCGATATTTTAGTTACAGGAATTTTAAAAATTTTGCTTATTTTGTCACACAATATTCATTAACTATATTTCTATTAATTCATTGAAAAAATGATGATTTGTTTTCTCATAATTTAAATTCAGTATTCCTCATTCATAAATTTCATAAATTTGTAGATAAAACTTTTTTCTTCAATTTACTGTATGGTAAAAGAAATTTTAAAAAATGGAGAAATAAATACACAAAAAGAAGTTATGGGTATAGATTCAACTTATTCAAAATAATAAATTATATATTAATAAAATTGTTGGCATTATCAATAAAATTTTGAAATATCATAAAAAATATAGAATATTACAGTATCTTCGTTTTATTATAAGAATTTTTTTTATTATTGAATTATTATTTTAATAAAAAATTCACTTTTATACTACTGACTATTTTAAATTCAATCTTTCTAATCTTCAGAGTTAATTATTTTTTCTGGCGATTTTTTTACTTGAATTTTCTACAAAATCAAAGTGAAAAATGAATGCAATGAATGAAAAATTTAAAATTTAAAGATCAAACAATTTTGGGATTCTAATATTTTGAATTCAGGAATTTTGAAAATTTGGCGTTTTTTGTAATACAATATTCAATTGACTAAATTCCTTTAAATTCGTTTAAAAAATGATCATTTGTTTTCTCGTCATTGGAGATTTTTCATTATTTCAATATTTTCATATTTCTCGTATTTGACTATTATTTATATTTTTTTATTATTATATTTCCTTATTTATATATATATATATATATATATATATTCATTTATTATTATATATTTCAATATTTTTCATCATCAAATTAAAGAACACAATTTGAAGATCAAATTAAGGTGAAATACAAAAAACGCATTTCACATCAGTTTGCAACTTCAAATGCGAAAAAAATCAAAATCCATATAGCTTTCAACATTTTCACCTGCAAATTGCGAATATTGACTTGAAGAAATTGAAATTCAAAATGAAATTTTGAATACTCTAGTACAAGTACCAATACGAATGCCATCATACGAAATTCAATTTCAGTTTACCAGTTCCAGAAAACTCCAACAAACACACCAAGTTCCTCAACGCAAAAAGAAAACGCTATTTTCACAACTTTCACGCTCGTTTTCGCAATTATTTCCGTAACAACATTTTCCACGTGCGAATAGACGGCGTTCGAAAAAAAAGTCAGTCGCGCTATTACGCAAGCATCGTCTTTTATTCCTTTGTGCAAACACGCACTCACTTTATATTCATGCGCTTGCTAAATTGCAGTCAAAATTTACGTTCTTAAAAGCTAGTTTTCACAAATTTTCTTGGTCCCCTTTTTTCATTCGATAAATAAAAAAATTATTTCACAAGTTAGATGCCAATAAATAATTTCTGCTGCAATTTCTTTTAAAGGAAATCATGTAAATTCCATCACGCGTGGAACATTTATAAACAATTATAACTGGAAATTCCCAAGACTAAAAATATCGAAAGACTGGAAACTTTATAGACATTATCTATTTTTTCGTAATGATTTAATAGCCTTGTTTTTGACGTTTTTATAGTTTTTATCTACTAAAGTGAAAAAAGCAGGATGAAATCGAATATGCTGAAAATAAAACTTATTATATTATATTAAATAAAAAAAAAATTAAAGACATGGAAAAATAAAAAAAAACTAATTTTTTGTACTGTAAATATTGTAAAAACTACTGTATTTTCGGAAAATCTACAGTATTATTTAAAATGCACGAGGATTTTCGCGGATTTTTTCATGTCGAAGTTGCACATTCCAGCCTCCCGGTTAAAATCCGAGCCGATAGCGCTCTTTCGTCTAGCCTTACATAATATCCGGTTGCAGCTTTCCAGCGCCAACTTTGCCGACACTTCTCGATTCTGCGTTCTCTGACCTTTTCTCGCTCTCATCTTAAGAATCGAGGAGTAACGCGAGACGTCGGGGCAGTTTGTTGGGCACATTGTCAGTATCTAATTACGCGCGATGGCGCGAAAAAAAAGTTGCGAGCTACCCCGGTGCCGGATTTCGCTACGGGGTCAAAAGCCCTCGCGGGAAATTCAGATGGCGACGGGGCCTCTTTCGTCGCAATCAACGGAAGTTGGCGATAACCGCGCATCCGCGGGGCGATTTTCTGAATTTTAAGTGGGGACTGTGATTCTCACACTGGGGAAAATATATATTGTAATTATTGCAATATTGGATAGTAAACGGAGATTACTCAGATGTATTGTACTTTTTGCTAGATAATATAGTAATTTTTACAACGCCATATTGTAGATATTGTTAAATGATATTGTAGCAATAAATATATTTTGTTGTAGAAATCTTTTGAATATTTCTTTTTTTACTATACATCTCTTACTTTTTACAATATCATATTGTAATCCTTATTAATTTAGATTATTAATAAGATGAATGACAGAATAAAATACAATATTGGAACAATTCGAAAATGTATGGTAAACTTTACAGTATAGAATGAATTTTCGCCATGCATATTTTTACATGCCCAATATTTTCTCTTCATACATGAAATATCATGTTTCACTATACACAAATATTAGATTCTTTGGAATAGTAAAGCAAAAATTACCTACAATTTTTATAGTACGTTTTGCATGTGTAAATTTATAATTTCCAAAATCAAATGGTAGAAACCGTCATACATATTGTAATTTATACAATATTGTAAAAAGTTAAATAACTATTGCAAATTTGCAACAATATTGTAAAAATTACAGTAATATTAAATAAATTTCTATACCATTGAAAAAAGTACAGTAATATTGTAATTTTTGCTACATAAGACAATAATTATTGCAACACTATATTGTTAATATTGTCAAATGATATTGTAGCAATAATATATTTTGTTACAGAATTTCTTTACATGTTTCGTTTTTTACTATACATCTCGTACTTTTTACAGTATCATATTGTAATCCTTACTAATTTATATTACTAATGAGCTGAATGACAACATGAGATACAATATAAGAAAAATTCGAAGATGTATGGTAAATTTTACTATATACAAGTAATTTTCGCCATGCATGTTATCACATGTACAATATTTTCTCTATGAACATAAAATATCATATTTTACAAACTGAAAAACGATTGATAAAAGTTGAAATACTTTATTTCATGTTTCACTATACACAAATATCAGATTCTTTGTAATAGTATAATAAAAATTACAATTTTTATAGTACGATTTGCAAGTGTAAATTTAAAAATTTCCAAAATCGTATAGTGAAAACTGTCATATTATCATATACATTGTAATTTATACAATATGACGATTTCACTGTACAGTATGGTCATGAGTAATATAGTTATTGCAAGTTTTGCAATAATATTTGAAAAATAAAAATAATATTGTAAAAATTGAAATATTATTGTAAAAAGTAGACTGATATTATCATTTTTGCTGGATAATATAGTAATTTTTGCAATACAATATTGTAAATATTGTCGAATGATATATTGTATAGTTATGAATATATTTTGCTGTTAAAATTCCTTTGAATATTTTGTTTTTTACTATAAATCTCGTACTTTTTACAATATCATACAGTAATCCTTACAAATTAGATTACGAATAAGATGACTGATAAAATGAAAAAAAAGTTATGGAAAATTCGAAGATATATCGTAAATTTTACTGTATGAAATGAATTTTAGCCATGCATATTTTTACATGTACAATATTTTCTCTTTATGCATGAAATATCATTTTACAAGCTGAAAAACAAGTTGCAAAAGTTAAAATATTGTATCGCATGTTTCACTGTACACAAATATTAGATTCTTTGTAATAATTAAGTAAAAATTACAATTCCTATAGTTAGATTAACATGTGTAAATTTTAAAATTTCGAAAATTGTATAGTAAAAACCGTCATACATATTGTTATTTATACAATATTATAAAAAGTCAAATAATTCTTGCAAGTTTTGACATAATATAATGAAAATTACAATAATATTGTAAAAATAGCAATATTATTGTGAAAAGTCGATAATATTTCAATTTTTGCTAGCTAATATAGTAATTTTCGCAACACCATGTTTTAGATATTGTCAAATGATACTGTAACAACAAAGAAATTTCGTTGTAAAAATTCTTTCACATATTTCATTTTTACTATGCATCTCGTACTTTTTACGATATAATATTGTAATCCTTACTAATTTAGATCACTAAAAAACTGAACGACCAAATAAAATACAATTTTGGTGAAATTCGAAAACGTATGGTAAATTTAAATATAGACAATGAATTTCTGCCATGCATATTTTTTCATGAACAATATTTTCTTTTTTTACATGAAATATCATATTTTACAAGCTGAAAAACAAATGATAAAAGTAAAAAAATTATATTTATTACATTTTTCACTACACAAAAATATTAAATTCTTCAGAATAGTCAAGTAAAAATTACAATTTAATTAGTATGATTTGCAAGTGTAAATTTTAAAGTTTCCAAAATCATATAGTAAAAACTGTGATACATATTGTAATTTATACAATATGACGATTTTACTGTACAATATTATAATATGTAAAATATTTATTACAATTTTTGCAATACCATATTCTTATCATTGTCGAATGATATTGTATAAATAAATAAATTTTGCTGTAAAAATTCCTTTACAGGTTTCGTTTTTTTACATTACATCTCGTACTTTTTACGATATCCTATTGTAATCCTTACTAATTCAGATTACTAATGAGCTGAACGATAAAATGGAATTCAATAATGAAAAAATTCGAAAATGTATTGTAAATTTTACTATACACAATGAATTTTGGCTATGCATATTTTTACATGTACAATACTTTCTCTTTATACGTGAAATAACATTTTTTTACAAGCTGAAAAACAATTATAAAAGTTAAAATATTATATTACATTTTTCACTATACACAAATATTAGATTTTTTATAATTATAAAGTAAAAATTACAATATATATATATATAGTAAAATTTGCATGTGTAAATTTTTAAATTTCCATAATCGTATGGTAAAAACTGTGATCTATATTGTAATTTATAGTATATGACGATTTTACTATATGATATTGTAACAAGTAAAACAGTTATTGCAAGTTTTGCTACAATATTGCACAAACTGCTATATATCTGGCAAAAAGTGCAATATTTTTTTCTCAGTGTATGAATATTGGATAAAGTACTAAATTTGAGGAAAATCTGCAATATTGTTTCAATTTTATATGTTTTATAGTACATTTACCGATAAGTATATTTATTTTCATAATGCAGTATAGCAGAATGTAACATTTCGCAATTATAAGTTGATAATAATACAATACTCTATAGAGTAAAATTTAATATATTTTATCTCGATCCCCCATTACTACATTTTTTATTAAAAAGTACTAGATTTTTCTCTCAGGGCAGTTTTCTGTTTGAAATTTGGACATGAAAAGAAATGTTTGGTTCCAGTAACCATCTATTCAGTAAAATATGGATCAACCAAATTTTCGGTTTCAAGAACTGAAGTTTTCAATATAACTACTAACATAAAATTTTTATAAGAAGAAAAAAAGAGTTTGAGTTGATGAGTTTTGAGTTTCTATCAAAACAAATTTTGGAGATTGAGACAATTTTTGCAATTGATGGATCTTTTTGAAGTTGAGGGAGTAATCTTATGTGACCGCAATTTTGGGAAATTTTACCAAATTCTTCTTTTATTGACTTTTAAAATTAAAATTTAAAAAAATGTTAATACATCATTATCTCTTGGTAAATTATAAAAATTATATGTTTAAAAATATTTGAACATATTGCAATCGGTCGTAATCTGAAAACCGATTTGGTTCTCTCAAAAAAACGATTCATCGTTATTTGACTTAACAAATAGTTGGTTCACCTTAATAATTTTTTGGCTCATGTAAAAATTTTATTATTATCTAACTAATTTTGATTGTGTTGAAAAAATTCATATTTATTATTAAAAAAATGGTTTAGTATCAACCAAAAATTTTCTGAAGTAAATCAAACATTTTATCTTTTTAATCACCAATTCATACATTAAAAAAATCAGATGTCTAGTTTTGAAAATACGATAATATTTTCGGCTGGTAAATATTTTTTTCTTGATAATAAAATAGTTATAATTTCAGTTATTCAAGGTTTTTTCGTATAAAAAAAGAAAAATATTCCTGTTGGAAAAATTTAATAACAAAGTTCAAGTAAAGAACAAATTTAAATATCTGTACTTGAAACCACAAAATTTGCAGCAACATTCGAAATTTCACTCATCTAAAAGTTTCCAAGAACTTTCTCAAGACCACACATTAATTAAATCATCAAATTTTCATGGCTGGAACATTGGAGTCGAAGACCACTTGAGGCTTTTAATTTTTTTCCCCAGCTTTTAATGTATTCTATGAAACCGGGAAATAAGAAGATGCTAATGAAAAATTGGGATCGAGGTATATTTATGGCTCTTTTCCTCTGTTTTCAGAAAATGCAAATGTTATTCAACTTGAAAACAAATAAACCTTACTCGTAACTGAACCTTATTAACATATAAAAAAACCAAAAAAAAGTATCATATTCGAAACTTATTTGTCACGGAAACTTGTGGTTAATCTTGTTATTACAGACTTCAATTGTGTGAAGACAAGTACCCACTTTTATGTACTTTTTTTCATGAAACTGGATAACATCATTTTTCACCAAAAACATAAACTCTCGCTTCATCTCAAATGTCCGGCTCTAAAACATTTTCGAAGCCTAATATGTCTGAGAGAAAAAAAACGAAACGTTAGGGTTTCTATAAAAACCCGAGCACTTGACTTTCGGGCATGGGAACCGGTACGAGGGTATAAAGTGCATATTCTGGACTCTGTTGCCCAGAAGTAGCGCCACTTTGAAATGGATCAAGCTATTTTGGCGCCCAACATTTTGCGTTTCGAGGCTTATAAACGTCACACAATAATTGTTATTGTTACCAGTGGCGTAGCAAGACATTTCAGCGCCCGGGGCACGATGGAAGAAATGCAGCCCCCTCCGCCACTTCTAATAAAATTGACTTTAAGAAAAATCGATGACGTTCGTTTTGGATAATGTTTTTGACATTAAAAAGTGTCTCAGAATTCCAAATAAGACACATTGGAGAGTCTTCGAAGTCAAAATAAGATACTTCGAGAAGTGTCTTGGAAATTCAAAATATCTTGAAAATTTTTGTAAAACACTTTAAAAAGTGTCTTAGACACTTGATAGTGTATTAGAGTTCCAGAAAAGATACTTTTTAAGGACTAAATTCAAAATAAGACTTCAAGGATAATCTTCGAATTTTTTATAAATCACTTCAAGTAGTGTCTTAGACGTTTAAAAATGTCTTCGAATTAAAAAAAACACCTCGAATAAGGTCTTGGACATTTAAAAGTGTTTTTAATTACGAATAAGACACATCGGAGTGTCTTATAATTTCAAATAAGAGACTTTACGAAGTATCTCAGAGATTCGAGAATGTCTTAAAATTCCGAATGAGACACTTCTGAGTGTCTAAGAACTTCGGGTAAGACATTTTGTAAAGTGTCTTACGATTCCAGAAAATATACTTCAGAAGATCTTTGAATTTTAATAAGACACTTCAAGAAGTGTCTACAGTTTTGTAATAAATCACTTTAAGAATTAGTCTGTCAGACATTTAAAAGTGTCTTAGAGTTTTATAAAAACACCTTCAAAAGTGTTTTGACATTAAAAAGTGTCTCAGAATTCCGTATAAGACACATTGGAGTGTCTTAGAATTTCAAATAAGATACTCCGAGAAGTGTCTTGGAAATTCAAATTATCTTGAAAATTTTTAAAAAACACATTAAAAAGTGTCTTAGACACTTGACAGTTTATTAAAGTTCCAGAAAAGATACTTTTCAAGAACTCTAAATTCAAAATAAGACTTTAAGGACTGTCTTCAAATTTTTTACAAATAAATTCAAGTAGTATGTTAGACGTTTAAAAGTGTCTTGAAATTTTAATAAAACACCTCGAATAGTGCCTTGGAAATTGAAAAGAGTTTTGAAATTCCGAACAAGACACATTGGAGTGTCTTATAATTTCAAATAAGATACTTTACGAAGTATCTCAGAGATTCGAAAGTGTCTTAAAATTCCGAATGAGACGCTTCTGGGTATCTTAGAACTTCAAGTAAGACATTTTGTAAAGTGTCTTAAAAATGTCTGAATATCTTCGGATTTTCAAAGACACTTTGAAAAGTATCTTAGAAATACATAAAAGATACTTCAGAAGGTCTTTGAATTTTAATTGGACACTTTAAGAAGTGTCTACAAATTAGTAATAATCACTGTAAGAATTTGTATGTCAGACGTTTGAAAGTGTCTTACAATTTTCTTAAAACACCTTCAAAAGTGTTTTGACATTAAAAAGTGTCTCGGAATTTCAAATAAGACACATTGGAGTGTCTTCGAATTGCAAATGAGATACTTCGAGAAGAGTCTTGGAAATTCAAAACATCTTGAAAATTTTTAAAAAACACTTTGAAAAGCGTCTTAGATACTTGTCGTGTATTTGAGTTCCAGAAAGATACTTTTCAAGGACTTTAAATTCAAAATAAGACTCCAAGGATTGTCTTCGAATTTTTCACAAATCACTTCAAGTAGTATCTTAGACTTTTAAAAGTGTCTTCGAATTTTAAAAAAACACCTGGAATAGTTCTTGGACATTTAAAAGTGTTTTGAAATTCCGAATAAGACACATTAGAATGTCTTACACGGAGAAAACAATGTGGTTGTCAGAACCTCATAAATAGTAACGTTTGCCTCAACTATTTTCATGGTTGAGACAACCTCACTTGTGGTTGGCGCAACCACATTAAAAGTTACTACAAGCATCACAAAAATTGCAGTAACTTTTAATGTTGTTGCACAAACCGCAAATGAGGTTGTCTTGACCATGAAAATA
>JAPYZL010198052.1:0-15045 GCA_030522825.1 Platygaster orseoliae | reverse complement strand
TATTCCTTTTTGAATTTCAAGTCGAAAAGTCCTTTGCCACTTTTTACAAAACTCAAAATCAAAAAAGTTATTCAAGTTTGAAATTTAAACAATAAATGATCTACCTCGACAAGTAGAGATAGAAATCAGGTACCAAAATTTACCTGAATTTTCTTCATATTTTTCTGATTCGGAAAGTCCTTTGCCACTTTTCGCAAAACTCAAAATCAAAAAAGATATTCGAGTTTGAAATCTGAGAAATCTGATTGGTTAAAACTTCTAACTCGAATATCTTTTTTGATTTTGAGTTTTGTAAAAAGAGGCAAAGGAAATATTGTCTTAGAATTTTACAAGGAATCTAAATTTTTCGGGTCCTCAGGTCATGTGTAATCACCCTGTACATATTTTTTAAAAGACTATTGATGTTTTAGTTTAAAATTTTTCTCACGAAATTCGACATTTTATTTATATAGTACAAAAATGAGAAACATGAAAAATCAATTTTTTAATCTAAATCTTAAAAAATGTTGATATAATTATAATTCAAATAAAACAAAAGATTTATAGTGTTCCAAATCACGTATTGAAATTAAGAAATACGTAAAATTTAAGCATAATAATTTTTGTCATAAATTCAATTCAATTTTAATCATGAATTACTGAAAAGTGTGTTAATCATTTTCTATTGGGGTATTATCGCAAATTTTTTTCATATTTACATGAAACAATTATTAATTTCATACGAATTTCGGGAGGGATTCAATCGCCTGGTGAATAACGATCTTTAAATGAAAGACTTATACGTTATCATTCTAGGATCCATAAAACGTGACTTTCGGAAAATTATAATGTTTTTGACTTGCCTTTTCGCGCTCCCTGTCATATAAACTACTATTTTGTTGTGCATATTTGGGGACAAGTGCATACTAAAAGGTGCAAAGATCGCGTCGAAAATGGCATGCAACTCGAGTACGTTTCGTTTTATCGAATGATGAGCGAAAATGCTGGATACATGCAGATGTCGGTGCTTAATCCAGGGTAACTCGGGCAAAGATTACCAATTTTTTGCGCTGTCGTATCACGGTTGCAAAATCCGCCCGGTCATGCCGTTTAATCCGCAGGTAAACGTCTTGTAATGATCGCTGTTAATGCGAGACATTCGTAATATACATGAATTCTTGGCCCCGGACCTCCAAAGTTGCGTCGAAAAAAATTGAAGCAATGGCAACCTCAAGTCACAAATTACTATCCCAAGAAAATAGTTGATGGTGTGATTTTTTTCAAACTCTTTCTAATAATCCGAATAATAATAATAATGGAAAAGTTTCAATTTTTTATTTGACGAGATCTCTAATAAATGATACAAAGTGAAATATATATGCAACAGATGGCACGTTTTTTTCAGGAGCGAGGAGAAAACAAGTATTCACATCACGGTGGTCAGACAAGTTGTCACCTTTAATACAAACGGCCATTTCCTTATCAGAATTTTATATTTCTAACACTACGTATATCCGTTCCGTTTTAAAGTTCTTTTTTTGAAATGCCCTTACACATTTGCAAGTAATCACTTCATTTCCGAGGTAAAAAAATCCATTAAAACCGGTGTCGGGTGCTTCGAGAAAAAAGGAAATATGTAATATGCTGATTAGAGAATCGCTGCCTCGTGAGCCTTATTCTGAAAATTACCGCGGTGGTTATCGCGTGGAATTCGAAATTTATTCCATTGAATAATTTCGGATGTTAATTGTTGATTATCAGGGTGTTAAGTAGATCTGAAAAGGGCATAGAATATCTTATATGCGGTTAAGAATTTTTCAATTCTGTGGTAATATTCTTTTCAGAATTAGGTAATAATGAAAAAACAGTTATTCGTTCAGCATTCAAGTTTTGCATGTTTCGTGTTTTTTAAGAATAAGAAATTTTCCTGTGAAAAATGTAAAGAATTCGTTAAATTTCAAATCTTGGAATCTGATCGGATTTAGACCGTCGCATATTGTGAAAATGAAAAAATTTCCATTTCCAGAACTTACAAGATGTAATAATCTCTAATTATACAACATTGCATTTGTTTTTACTATTTGCACAATCTAGAGTAACAAAATTACAAAACCTGGATACGCTCGAAAAAACGATAAATTTTTTGAATGTTATCAACGAGTCGTAAAAGTTGTCTTATCAATCGACACTAAGCGATCGCATAATTTAAAAGCGTGTTTAATAGCGCTTGAGATCTTTTTTTCGACTACTTGTAATAAGTATCAACTCGTTTGCGCCCATAAAGTGCCCTCACAATGGCACTCGGATTCGAATTTCTCCAGCAAAGAAATAAATGTTCTCGCGTGACACTGATTGAATTCAGCGAGGGAATGATTTCGCGTCACGGAGTCGTTTTAACGGGTTTCTGCATTATCGTAAAGGGCGGCGAATTTGAAAAAAGAGTTTGTCATTATTTCGATCAGGGCCGGTGGAACGAGATTTTCAAAATGTGGGTTGTAATTGAGACTCGAGCAGCATGGAGGGGGTAGGGAGTTCATTGTCATCATTTTTTCCTCAAATTTATACATTTTTCAGTGCTCGTATCATGTTTTAAATTGAAAAAATATTTGATGATCATCGATTTTGGAGACTGTATTCATTGTCATATTATTCTGAAATATGAATAAAATTGATTTTATTTATTTTTATAATTATTATCTGAAATAATCGAAGGGTGTTGGATAGTTACAAAAAATCTTCACCAATTGTACGTTTTATTATGAAATTATTATTATTATCGATGTGACATTTTATCAAGTAAAAGAAATTTTACATTTTGGACTAAACCGAAAATTGAAGGAAATATGAGTGATCAAAGTTGAATAACCTGCAGCGCGCGGTGTGGTAGCGTCCTGTACTAAGTCGACAACTCTTTATTTTCCGTCCTCTTTCTCCCACTTCTTTTCAAAGTTAAAATAAAATAACCAACCAACTTTTGTCTCAAAACTTTACTTTTAATACACTATTATACCGAATTTCATGATTCTCCATCATTCTGCTTGGTATATTTTTGAAAAATTTCGAAACAGAATTTTGTTATCAATACTTGCACACTTTTCAATGCCCAAAAAATTACCAAAATCTTTTTCGGAAAATTCTGCAACTTGCGAAAAAAAAAATCGAGAACCTCCCGTACTCATAGCGAATTGATCCAAGTTGATCGTCACCGCAATCGCTTGCCCTCGGCCGAACATGCGATAACTCAGCCTTTTTTTGAAAACAAAAAATTTCCATTCCCGAATTTTGTCATCCGCTGTTTCGGAATTTTATTATTCGTCAACACCGTGCGAATTACTCGTGTCGGCGCGAGTCAAAGAACCGTCTGCACCGGTGACCTTGCCTCAGCTCACAATGCTGTCAGGAACGTCAAGTTGTTCCTCGGTTTAGCCTCGGGCCACTTTCTTCCTTCACTCGCGTTTCCCGTTGATTTTACGCGTGATCCATGTGTGATATAATTATGCACAAGACGTTTCTGAAGACGTGAATCAGTAAAAGGCGATCGCCCATTCTCTCTCAATTTGGACCAGCCAAAAGATTTTATCTATATCAGTGATAACAGTATTTTAGGGATGGGAAAAATATCAGTGACTACTTGAATTAATTAGTAAGGAGAAATATCAATAAATCCCAGTAACGTGTTGGTGTTACTGATAGTTAGTGATATTTCTACATATTTCTAGATACAATAATCGATTTGTAACTTTGTATTTCATCTTCTCGTAATTAAATAGGTTTGGTACTATCCGATTGATACCCTCTCTCTATTTTGATTTATTGTTACCTGTGGCAAAAAAAGGTCATTCAGAAAAAGAGAAGTGAAAACAAGCACTCCGCAAAATGTAAAAACAAAAATAGCACTTGGTTTTTATCGCGACTCGCTAAGTAGCGAAGAAATCAATTCATTCCGGGCTGTTCCGGGCTCGCCAAGTTTACACATCTTGGAGCCATTCAAGAGCGTGAATCGCAGTCATTAGTCCGCGCGAAATCGCCTTGTATCTGGAAGTGGGAATTCAAATATCGCGCGGTCCTGCGTTTTATTGATTCCACAACACACCGCGCGATTCAACGGATAAAACGATTGTACGAGAGACCGTTTACACAGCATTTACAAGGGGTTTTTGCGACGAAAAAAAAGAGATTGTAAGAAAAAAAATTTCCGGGTTTTTAAGAATTTATGGAATCCGAAGGTTCGCTAAAAATTCGCGGTATTTATCGTTTTTTTTTTTTCATATTTTTAAGAAAATAGCATTTGGTGAATTTCAAAATTTAATGACAAGAAAAATTTGATGGACAAAATAGTAACATGAAAAATTAGACCATAATAATCACAAGAAAAACGCCAAGTTTAAAAAGCCTCATAAGTATGAATTTCAGATTGTAATCAAAAGTTTGAATTTAAATTTGATTTTTGAAAAGGTTTTTTTTTATTTCCAATAAATAAGAATCAACGAAATATGCATAATAATGATATAAATATGGCACTGATATTGCATTAATAAAATATTTGTATAAATCCAATATTTATGACAGTCAAATTATAAAAATATAAAACATTATATGAAAATAAATATTAATAGATTTTTCTTTAATTTCGAAGATAATTTTTAAAAATTTGGGGGAAATTGATGAAATTAAAAAAAATAAATATAAGAATGAAGAAAAGTTACAATAAAAAGTGGATTTCGTATTTTTCAAAGGCTTGTACAAGTATCAGTTTACACAGTATTTACAAGAAACTTTTGTGACGAAAAAAAAACGATACAGTGATAAAAAAATTCTTCGAGTTTTCAACAATTCCTAGACCGATAAAATTATGAGAACTGTCAGAAATTTTTCCAATTCACATTCTTTTTTTTAACATTTTAGGATGAACTGCAAGGTTCTGCAGTATTGAAAATCGAAAGTTATCAATTGATAAACACACAATTTTGGAGAATTCAGTGAATTCCTTAACTAGGTAATAGAAAAAATTTGATAAACAAAACAATAAGAAAACAAGTTTATATTTTGGTTATTAGGAATAATATAATAGATTTCTTATGTCGATATAATATTTAAATCAAATTAAGAAAATCAATTCACGAAATTCAAAGTAAAAAATTCTTTTCCGATATCTAATGAATAAAAATGTCAGATTGTGATAAAGAGTTCCATTTCATTCTAAAAAACTGAGTTCCAATTTTTTAAATTTCGAATGAAATAAAAAATAACTCAATATGAAGAAATCGATGATAATTATGAAAATAATTTCTTAAGCTGTCTAGACTTTGAAAATTATTTAAAATTGTTTATCTTTTAAATTGTCATAACTGTTGAAACCGTTCTAAACTGTTAGACTGTTACACTGTATAAGTGAATGTATGCATTTCATTAAACATCGAGTTTATTCAATTTAATAACTCCAAGAAGTGATCAAGTAAAATCAGGCGTGGAAAACGTGAAAGCCCCAGTGAAAATTCAGTACAGAATAAATGCAAAGCCGTTTGTCAATATTTATAGAGGATCGTTAATCTAATCACCAGCTTACTCGCGAAACTAGATGAAGTCGTTCGAACCGCAAACAATTTATCCCCTGAGATTCTCTTATCACTCGAGATAAGAGCCAGACGTTGTTTATCGAGGTACCCAAGGAGTTTGACTAACTGGACTTTTCGGATGTGTTAATTACCGTGATTAATCACAAATTTCTTCCAAGTGAAAAAAAATTTTAATTTATATTTATTAAGGTTTCTTGGTTTACATAACGAAAAAGTTTCGTGAGATTAGAAGATGTCCCGCATAGCCCAAGTGTAGAGCACTCGACCGGACATCGAGAGGTTGTGGTTTCGAACCCGCTGTGGAGCAGATTTTTTTCTCACGAAATAAAAATTGTAATCTGTCAGTACATTACATTCGGGAATTGATTGTTTCCAGATATTCGTTATCTACGAATATGCTAGTGACAATTTGGCAGGAAAAGTTGCTCTGCCTACGCCTCTGATCGAGGAACATTAAGCAGTCCGCGCATATTCATACAGGCAAGGATCGCCAAACCGGCCTGATTGAATGTGTCACGCGTTACTGGCTGTGTTTGTACGTTAATGCACCGCGGGCAATGCATTATTCGACGGCTTATCGAGGACTGACAGACGGCGTAAATCAAAGCCACCGCGCGACACTTTGGAAAAAAGGACTCGCATATTAGTCGCTCCCATATTGCTGGCGCCTAGATCTTTGATCGTGTGCGCATCCGTGCGTGTGACCTACGGCCTCGATACTGGAAAAACACCGTTTTTCGCGTTTTCAACGATGCACGAAAGCCGGAAAGTTTTTGAATGATGACGGGGTTTTATAGGAATTTGTAAATGCTTTTTTATAGAATAATCTCGGCTCAAATCCTGACTCGAATTGTCAAATCGATTATGACAATTCGAATAACTTTGCCAAGAGCATTTTGTAAGATATATGTTATCAATTAATTACATGGAACAAACGAAAATAGTATATTGTGCTCGCTGAGCCATGTTTTGCCGTTCATAGGCAAGGACGATGTTTTCTAGACGAGTCGTGTAGCTGACGAGATTCTTCATATACGTGAGATCCTCCGAAATGCCTTGCGAGAGAAAAATATGCACTTGGCCCGAAATCACGCGTGTGCTCTAACTAATAGCAAACCGTAACTTTTTTTCATTCTCTTGTTTTTGCAATCTAGTTATTGGTTCAATGATATGAAGATTAAATATTAAAACAAATTTATAATTTTAAATGTATAATTTTCGTCATTTTAGGAATGTTGTTGGTTCGTTTACGCCAATGTTTTAGCAAGTCGCGGCGCCTACTTGATTACACGCCGATTACGAGCGGCAAAAAGAGCGAAAAACCATAAGACCATGAGAGTCATGAGACATGAGGCGGGGCTACGTCTAACTCCGGCCTGCTAGCTCGTACGCGCACCTTTTCCTCCCCGCCGCCCGCGCCTCCTAACAGAATTAATGGCCTGATTGACGGCGTAATTAACGCATTAAACTCGCTTTTCGGATTCGCGCCGTCTCGGACACTCTCCGATTCCCGGACCCTTTGCACACATTTGTGAATATGTTATTTAATCTCATATGGAATGCATGTCAAGTTCCATTTCTCCATCAATTTTCAAGTCCCACAGAGAATAATGTGTTGTCATTATTCTGACATAAAAATTCTACAATAATGTTAAGCTAACAAAAAAAAATAAAAATAGTAGCAGTCTTTCGAATACTGTTGATCTACGTAGATACAACTTACGCATATCGAGAAAAAAATGAAGTATATTAAGGAACAGAGAGAATTTAGGGAAAACGATATGTGACTTGGAATCAGGAAATAGGGTATGAGGGGAAAATCCGTAAGGACTACATTTACCCAGAGCGTAAAGGTAATATGAGCCTTACGGCTTTTCCTCTCAAACCCTATTTCCTGATTCCAAGTCACATATTGTTTCAAAGCTGAGGAAGTAAAGTCTTTTTAAGTCAAAATTAATTAATTATTGCTTGATATGTTTGCTTATAAATGTATCTTTTGCAAGGTTTTTAAAAAATAATAATAGAAATTTTTTACGCACATTTATTGCGTTTCAGACGGCTACTATAAAACACAAAGTTAAAAAACAAGGAAATTCTTGGAATAAAAAACTGTTCATTCGCCTCGATTCCCTGATTGACGCCGTAATCAACGCATTAAACTCGCTTTTCGGATTCGCGTCGTCCCTTTAATTGGCGATTTTTGCACCGATGATGAGAATAATCCGGCTTTTCATTCAATCGCGTTTCGAATCGAGGCCGGGTATTTCACGGTACGACGAATCGAATTTTAATAACTAAAAGAAATTAAAATTGATCAAGTCGTTGTCAACGCGTTTTTCCAAGTACGGAAACTTCGAACGCATTAATGCACATGCGCGCCTCACGACAGATTTGATTAATTATTAAACATTGTTTTTGCAATATCACTGCATTTTTGTTCACGTCAAAGACTATGAGATAAAAAAATGTGTTGATTGCTCAGATTTTTCAAAACATCACGCAAGGATCAATGTTAATAATGAAAGCAAGTTCAGTCAAATTTTTAAGTTAAATCTAAGTAACTTGAATTTTTACCTTTTTTTGTTCCTGAAGCTTTCAATGTTGTATGAACGAGATTATAAAAAATTGATTTTTGTAACTCAACGTATAACAAGAGAAATATTCTGTTTCTTTTTCATTATGAAATGCGCATTAATAGTAGCTTATTCCGAACGGAAAAGTTTTTCTATTGTAGAAAAAAACGTTTATTTTGCATTTAGAACCACGTATGTAAACTCCATCAATCTTTCGCTACGCAGATCAAACGTTCATTTCAAAAGGTTATTACGAAACAGTCATGCACGCGTCTGTTTATCTTGATCCGAAAAATGAAGATGGATTAATCAATCCTCAGGATGATTATTGAGCAAATGTCAAAACATTTTTTTTTTCTCAATTATCACGTTCGATATGACATTAGTCAAACAAGCTTCAATTCAACATTGTATAGCAGAACATTTTTTTACGTTATTGATAAAGAGAATCGCGAAATATGAATAAATTTATTCTTCACGCAAACGGGCGCAACCAGAAAAAATTTCCGGAAAGGGTTTTTCAAGAAAAATGCGTATTTTTTTATAAATTATTACGAATTCTTATTACTTTGTAGTAAATTTTATGGAATTTTACTGTTTTTGACTTTTGTTTTCAATTTGATGGTTGTAAATGTAAACTTTTAATATTTAATTAAAAATTTACTTTAATTTATGACAAGGACTTCGTTATTAGAAAGTTGAATAATTCTTCAAACGTTTATACTAGCAATTAACTTGAAAACAATTTAATTCACATCGAGGTAGCAAAATTGCACGGAATATTTTTTTTCTTTTGAAAAATATGCATTAAAAAAAGACTTTTTATAATTGTCACTTTAATTTCACTTATCTTTTCTATGTTAAAGTGTGAACCTTCAAAATTCACTTAAAATTGTTACAATGAAAAGGTTGAAAAAATCAGTACATTTTTAGGTATTATTTAGCTTTTTTACTTACAATGAGTTTTACTTTAACTATAAAAAATTATCTTACATCCAACAAGTTTATTTTGCGAGATAGTCATCCGGTTTTGTTTTTGTTAAGCCTTTAAACACAGTTGCAATTACTGAGCAAGTCTTTATTCACAGTAGTAACAAATTCAAACTCAGTCAGTAATTTGCTTTCTTGAAGTCAAGTCCTGACTTTTATATTGCCGTACCGTCCGAAAACCCATTTATAATCACCTTTTTTATCTTTTTTATCTGGCTTTTTTCCATTTTCTATGTGTTGGTCATTGGCGTTGTTACGTTTTTCTTCATGTGAGCAATGGTGGTTTTCACACAATTTATGATAGAGCTCAACATTTTCCACAGGTAGATTGTGATGTTTCAACTGGTTGAATTGCTGAGGTAGGGGTATGTTGCTACTAGGAGCACCTACACATGAAAAATTAAAACTAAAATTTGAAATTTCCATATTCAAGTGAAACGTTAAATATTCTTACTATGAGAAGTTTTTGAAAAAATGTTGCAAGAAATGAAATTTTTCGTGGTTAAGAAATCTCATACACTATTTACCATAAATTTATAAATGCTGCTGAGCTTATCATATGTTATGATAAATAAATTGGAATTATAAATATAAAATCAAATTCAAATAAAATATATAGAAATGAAAGTATAATATTATAAATATAATTAATTAAATAATTAATTGAATGAAATTAGTATTTATTTCGAATCTGCATGATAATTCATTTTCATTTCCAATATTGATGTGACAATTTTGAAAACTGTCCGAAAATTACGTCGAATCTTTACAAGGTAAATGAATTTTCATAAAATTTCGAAAGTTTTGAATAGTGTATAAAAATTTCAGGGATTGTCAGTAATTCTGTGCAGTTCGAAAATTTGTAAAATTTCAGAAAATTTTGATTTATTTTCTAAGTTTACAACATGACCATTTTTCTTCAATAAATGCATTAAAAAATTCTTCTTTTTTAAAACAGTCTGGAAAAACTAGAAAGAATGAAAAATTGCGAACAATTTTGATAAGTTAGATAAATTTACATAAAATTCGTCGAGTTTTTGGAAGTTTGTATTATGTTTGAAATTTCAAAAGTTTGGACAAACTGAATACACTACACAATGTTCATTATCTTGAAATATTTGAAAAATTGATAAAATTTAAAAAATGTTTCTCCATTTCGTCGACAGTGTTCATCATCATATTGCAAATTCATTTAATGCAAAACTAAAAAACTTGAAAACTGTTAAAAATTCACGGAAAATTCTATCAAGTTGAAAAAATCTTTGAATCATTTTTATCATTTTTCGAATTCGTGGAATTTCGTACGTTTAAACAAAAATAAAAACTTGAAGATTGTAAGTAATTTTTAGAAATCAAAAAAGTTGATAGAGTTTCTAAAATATTCATGAACCTTGTAAATTATGGAATATTCTGAAAATTCCGTACAATTGCTAAAACCTTGTTATATATTTGAAATTTTTTCAAATTAAAAAATGTCGCATTGCACGAAGATGGTCGATAATTTTGAAAATTTCGATAAAAATCTTGCATTGTACTACATATCGATAATTGTTGGAAATTTCGTGAAAAGATTCGACTATTTCGTAAATGTACGATTTTCAAATTAATGTATTCAACTCGTACAGAACTTTCCAAGTAGTACCCAAGATCCTCACATATTCAGCCATACTCAATTAAAATGTAAAATAAAAAATAAATCAAGTATGCTTATTTCAAAACCTTCATACAAAATCAATCATCAACAACATAGCTACACTTGAAAACCTGAATAATCAATAAAAGAATTCCAAGAAAATCAGTTGAAAAATAATTTAATTGGAAAATTACTCACCATCAGATCGATAAGTAATGAAAGCAAGGGAAATGAACAGAACTGCAAACTTCATGTTGCTCGTTTCTTCTGGAACTGAAATAATCCGAAAGACGCCTTCTTTTCTTTTGATATAGTCATTCGGTGTGTTGTTATATATTCGAAAAGAAATGATTTACATTCTTTTCTGGGGCTTATCGTACTTTATTAGCTATGATAACGTATAATCAATCCATTATTCCAATGTTGGCCACCAATTATTTCAAACAAGTGTTACTCAGGAATGGAATATTTCGGGGAAACAATGTTTTGCGTATCATTATCGCGTGTTATGTTGACAATTGAACAATCCACATTATCAAGTCAAAGATTGTAACCTATTCAGTGCACATGTCAAAACGAAGCCAAGGTTGGCATCTGCTGGTGATTGATCTAAGGTATGCAAAGCACCCACTAAAACTGATAGAGCTTGTTTGATTAGTGACAATGAACGTGATAATTGAGAAAATAAAAGTTTTTTTAATTGTGTTTGAGAATAGGGCTAGGAAATAGGTCGAACGTAATCACTGGCAAGTGGAGCTTGTTCGTCACAGACTTTTGAAATCACGTTTCATTCAGGTGTCAATGAGCTAATGGTATATAAGCTCAGTAATTATTTTCGAGTATACTTTCGACAGTCACACGAGTTGTTTAAAAGATTTTGAAAATGAAGTTTTTTTTATTGCTGGTTTGCTTAGTGGTGGTATGCTGTCAGTTAGAAGGTGAGTTGTGATTTCTTGAATTTATATAAAAAATTGTTCACGTTTTTTTTCTGGAAATTCTTTTTTGTTATCACCAGTGATTTTTGATGCTAAGCAAACAAAAAATTTTAATTTGGCGTGTAATCATTAGAATCTGTGACAGTGACCTTTTTTTCTACATAAAAAATTGGAAAAATTACTATTTTTGAAAAATGATTAAAATACTGAAGAGTTGTGAGACTTTTACTGAGTATTGCGAAATTCATCATCTGTTTTTTTCTTTTTTATAAACTATATGCGTACATTTTTCGATACAGGTGCTCCTCAACAAAGTGTCTATGGTACTCAAAATATTTATGCTTCCAAATATTCTTATCAATCTGCAACCGATATTGACAACACCATCGAAACCGAAATTTCTACATACACTGAGGAAAACTCGGTGAAAAATTATAATAAAACATTTCATCTATTGAGGTATGGGTGATTCAGGAAATGGTCATTTTTTCTACGTTGAAATAAAAGTTGGCTGGCGTCAACCATCTCATAATTTATTTATTAAGTGTATATAGTGTATAAATAAAATACATATTTTCTAAGACGCAGACTCACTCATTTACAATACTAATATCGCTGTTACTGATTTAAATATATATCTTGTTTTTCCTTTCCTATTTATATTTAAAATATTTTATATTTCACTTTTTTTCGACCCTAGGGGACAAAACGAGAAATCATAAAAAATATAAAAGTTTATCGAAAAATTCGGTAGTCGCAAAAATCCTGAAAATTTCAATGAATGACTGGCGTAATATCAGAACTTTGTCCTTGATGTCTTGATAACTAATGTTGATTAATATTTATTCTATTTTAAACATTTTCCCAATTTTTTCCATTGCGTCGCTGAATTAGGAACGACAAATTATGTTAGGTTAAAAAACTTTATTTGATTCATATGTATGTCTGAAACAAGCTCAGTAATTATTGTATAATATCGAAGAAATAAACTTTCTGTTTTAAAAATAATTATCAATAAAAATCGAGCAATAATTTACTCAACAACTGCACTTTGTAGCAAAGGATTTTCCTTTTCAATGAATGTGATGTTGTTATAATTAAAAAATGTGTTTCAGTCATTGCAAAAATCGAAAAACAAAATTAGTTTAGAATGCATCAGTTCCCCCAATTATTTTCTTCATAGACGATTCATAACAAAAAGTTTGAAAAGTTCTTGCACAATATTCGGTGAGTCAACCAACAATAATTCAATCAGAAATTTGATAAATTTAATAAGAAAGTTTGAAAAGATACAATCAAATTGTATAATGAATACGAATAAACAAATAAATGAAAACAAATTACTGAAAATGTTGCATAAATTTGGAAAGATTTATTTTATAAAAATGCCAATAACAACACAAAATTTTTTGTTATTTTAAAATTCGAATTGAATTCAAATTTCAGAAAATTTATCAAAATTCAATGGTAACAAAATTTAGTATTACTCCGTTCGATAAAATTCATGTCAAATTAATTTTAATTTGACATTCTGAGGACTTGAAAAGTTTTTTAAATTTTTTATCATTTGAAATTAAAAAAATATTTTCAAAAAATGTCTTTCAATTCAAATAAAAGTTACACATTATATTTTCAAATGAGGCAACAGTAAAAGAAACTTCGCAATATAAAATTCCCAACATTTTATGACGCACTGGCGGAGTCTAAAAAGAAAAAAAAATAGGAACTGCAAATGACGATTGTTTGTTTACTCTTGTGTCGAGTATGATTAATGAACCGAGAAATTCCCATGGAATAAAATTGTTTATAATTATGTCATGGACGATGACATTTTTACCACGCGCGTTTGTTTATTCACATTACGCAAATTTTATGAGAATCAATAATCTATCCAAGTTGCGAGTATCGATCTCGATTTGTTTTTATTCCATGACTTTGTAATAGATTTTATCGCGTACACCGTTCGTCATTATTTTACCTCATTCAATTTTCGCATCAGCTACTTGTGATTGAGTGATGGATTCAACGTGGTAGTACATATTGGTATTTAGCTTAATGAACGATTTTCATCGTTATGAAATCAGGTTCTGATGAGAGATAAGCTCAAGTTTCTTATATATCTTTTTTGGATGATTGATCCGAGATGGAATGAAAGTGGTTTCGATAAGTCTAATTAAAATCTGATGAAATCTGATGAAGACGTCGTTCTTGTTAGAATCTCAGAAGAATCTACATTAACAAGTACATTCTATACACGTGACCTGGAACGAGGGGAAGAGTCTTGGATACGTAATCCGTATAACAATAGGAAATGAAGTCTGCAGGTTACGAACTGAATGGTCTTCTCTTCTGCCGAAAATTCGTCAAAAACGCAGGATGCAAATTTTATACATATATACATATGCCAACATTATGACAAAATATTTTCGAGATTAGTCAAATTCCTTATACAACTTTATAAGAAGATTACATGAGCGCTCTCGTATTTTATGCAAATCACGAATGCAACGCGAACAGAAAGAAAGTCGCAGAGAGCCATTTTGACGCCTCGCGAAACCGTGAAATTGCAATCTCTGAAAACCTTTTCGGCTTTTCGAGAGCTTGGGTAAAAGATAATAAAGTGTTTGAATCTCGAAGAACCAGTCAGAAATTTCCGAGAATTTCTCATTTGTAAGTTGTAACAAGATCAAAATAATATCAATGAAAAAACAGGAAAAAAGTTCGAAAATGTTTCGAAAAAACATCGAGTTCCCAGATTATTTGAATTTGAACAATTGGGAACCTGGGAAGTTGCATCATTTTTTTTTTTTATTTGGTAAATGGTGAATTGGGGAAATTAAGAAATTTTTTTTTTTTTTTTTTTTTTTTTGTTGATATTGTTAATTTGTCAAAAAATATTAGACGTCGTTTTGAAAAGTTAAACAACGTTTAGGCGAAGTTTTATCGCAAACATCGTCGCAACGACATCACAAATAGCAGTAGCTGTAAAAATATTACATAATATTACTATATACCTGGTAGTAGAGGATTAATCACCACTTTGTAAACATTGTAAGAAAGGGATCAAATTGGGGTGAAGTTAACCAATGGAATACATTGTAAAAAATTCCAGAGTGTATAGAAATAGAAGGTCATGTAACAAATGAACCAGTGAACAAATGCTCAAATGAACATCACAAGTAAGAATCCCAAGTTAGGAAGTTGGTCTCAAGTCCATTACGCATTTACATAAGTAAATCGTGAGGACCAGAGACATCGAGCTTCTTCTTCTTTGCATGTGGCGTTTTCGGTCTGAGTTAGTAGTCATTCTTTTGGGCTGCGTTTGTCGTCTCTGCTCCTGGATCTAGCCTAATCAGAGT
>JAPYZL010198043.1:0-24669 GCA_030522825.1 Platygaster orseoliae | reverse complement strand
ATACTAGTGCTTTTAACGCATATTCGACTTAATTCCACAATAAGTGTGACGTCACAGTGATGTATATTTTACAAAACTGGTTTGCTGGGAATACATGAGTTTTTTTTTCATAGTGAATAATTAAAATAAAGTAGTAATAATATTTGCAAAGGCTGACAAACTTAGATATAAATATCACGAAAATTAAATAGAAAAATCACAACATGAAAACCCCGTATAGTACTTGTGTATTATTTAAAAGATACTTGAGTATATCCATATCGGACACAAATCACGTTGGTCGCATACCAATAGCATGGTCAGCCGGGGTATCCGATAGGTATCCACCCATTTAAATGGCGGGAAATTCAAAAATCGTTAACGATTTTTGAACCTCCCGCCATTTAATATCCGGATACCTATCCGACAGCTGCTATCAGATACCCCGGCTGAACATGCTACAAGAAAAAACTGGTGTTCTTGTCACACGCACATACCCGCTATAGAGGTACTCATATGCCTACAGCAAGTAGCCATATAAAGAGCAGCACTGTGAAGTGAAAATCGCCCAATCGGCGACTTGTCGCCAGCAGCTGAAATCAGTAGCCAAACCATCATGCGAAATCGCCCAATTGGCGATAAGTGGCATCATCTGGCAACACTGCTGCTTAGAGAGGTCGTTGGCTATGCTGCTGCTGGCTGCAAATAAATACTGTTGGCAGCGCTGAAGAGAATTGTCAAACGCTTATTATTATTTCATTGTTATTGTTTTGAGTCGTTGTTAGTTTCAAGGTTTCAAGTAAAAATAAGTACTGTATGGACATGAAATTGTACTTTTCGCACGTTGCTTTTCACGAGAACCGATGCTTGGCAGAGGACAGTGAACGATCAAGCAGTATTTTCAAATTTAACCTACAAATATTTCATTCGTAAACAAAATAAAAATACGAGAAAAAATGAAGAAACTCTTGTTAGGCGGCAAAATTAAAAATTATTCGTATTTTCTGAGAATCCAAGTACGCTACAAAAATCCACCTCATCATTGGGTGAGTATGTAGATAATTTTGTTTTTTGCAAACATGACCCTGTTAAACACTTTTAACAACTTTTCAAAATTCCTAACATTAAAGTATTTCTACACTGAGAAAAAGTGAGCCTAATGGTTACGGTGAAAAAGTTTTTTTTTCGAAACAGCTTACTCTTTACTGTTAATAAAGTAGTCACAGCGCTTATTTACAGCAAAGAGTGAGCTGTTTCGAAAAAAAACTTTTTTTCACCGTAAGCATTACGCTCACTTTTTCTCAGTGTACAATTACACAGGATTTTGGGTATTTCTGAAATTTTACCAATTACCAGAATCTCGCATTTTTATAAAATTATATACATCTACAGTAAAAACTGTTACTGAATTTATTTGCAATCATTAAAAAGAGAAAAAAATTGAACACGTTTGCTTATCGCTTTCTGAGTTGATGTCATTTTTAAAAATTCAATTAAATTCTACTTTTCAATAGAATTACATAAAAAAACAATACGATGATAAATATGAAAATAAAAATGCAAGGTATCGAGACATTTGAATAATACGAAAAATACCTTGTTAATGGTTTTACATGAATTTTATTGTTTCAGTCTGTCCTTATAAAAAAGAAGTATGCCAATGAAAAAGCTCTTGAACATTTTGACGATTTTTATAAATCGGTTTATGGACGGCGCTGGGACAAGATGAGAGAAGCTTTGCTGGACAAACAATCCCATAAATATATTGCTATTGTCAACAACTTTAGCGATGCTGAAAAAACCCGAAAAGCTTTGCAAGTCAGTATCGAGTATCAAATTTCATGAAAAATTGAAACTCTCCCATGTATTCATAGTAAACTGTACTGAAATATGAAAACCTGAATTTTGAATATTTTCGTAGAGTTATTTTACAAGTTGCAAAAAAACCAACTGCCCGCATTTTTATGAATTTCTGTCAAAAAATGAACAATTTCCTTTCAATCATTACTATTCAGTAGTTTAAATTCATGAATGTGCGGTAACGATTTTTTTATCAAATTTCCTACAAAGCAAAAGAGTCGGCTAATGGAAAATGAACATTTTGAATTGAAAAAGGCAATTTGAATTTCAAGGCGGTTCAAGCGAGTTGAACTTGATTTTAATAAATTTATTCCAGAACTTGGGGGCTCACAATTTAAAAAACGTCTATAACATCAGCAAAGAAATCCTTTCGGGGGTAGAGAAAAAAGGAATTCCAGATTCCAGAAATGCCACAGGAGAAAGCGCAACCGAATCGGCAATGGATAAATTACTAGCTGATAAGAAAAGCCAGGAAGCTGAGATGTTTCACATGAGAGATCAAGAAGCAGAGGTGCAACAAGATGCGGAGAGACGCAGGCAACGCTTGAAGGAGCAAAAAACAATGGATGCGGTTGTTGATGATGACGACGATGATATAAAACTGCCGCCAGATCCGCTCGCACTCGCGCCCGTTACGATGAAATCCATCGAGTCCGACGCCAATTGGTCACTTGAGAGGGACAGAATTATTGACAACGCTGTTGGAAAAACAGCCTCGACTTTGTTCGAGTTCATCCCACCAACGCAACTCAAAGGTGTGCTTCCTTTCAATTTATATAATTAATCATCGTTTACATTAGCATGTGAATAATAACGCTGTGATGAAATTCGCAGGCTTGGATGACTACGTCCTCGAATCCCAGCATTACGGCTACTACAAGAAATCTGTGGAATTTGCCATTAACGTGACTTGTCAGCGCCATCTACAAATACCGCAGTACTTGGATATGTACACTTACGAGCAAGACAACGACTCGAGATTTCCGAGCCCGCAAAAAGGAAGTACAAACGTCTCAGGTACGTCACGACGACTACTTTTTGTATTTCAACATTTACCAAGTTGTTTTTAAAAATTTTCGCGCAGATTATTACTTGCTGGATGGAGCTTCGGTGTTACCGGTTTTGGCCTTGGACCTCCAACCCGGCGACGACGTACTCGATATGTGCGCCGCTCCGGGCGGCAAGTCATTGGCGATCATGCAGACGATGCTGCCTCGCGTATTGGTCGCCAACGACTACGGTCGCGAGAGAATGAAGCGTCTCCATTCCGTCGTCAGGGAATACATAGCCGATCTCAATCAATGGACGGGCACGTGTTTCGTGACCAAAGGCAACGCGTCCGTCATCAACGACGTAGACGTTTACAATAAGGTCAACAAAAGCAGCTTGATGTGTTGAGGTAGTGTTTTTAAATTGATCGAAAATCATCATTATTTTCACGTTCGTCTGCAGATATTGGTCGACGTGCCGTGCACAACGGATCGGCATTGCTTGCATGAGCCGGAAAACAATATTTTCCGCTCGGACCGAATCAAGGAACGCCTGCAACTACCCGAACTGCAATCGGCCATATTAACGTCAGTTTTTTTTGTACAATTTATTGTTTCTTTGGTCAAATACACACGCACAAACAAGTTGCATCGACTGCGTTATTTCAGAAATGCGTTGAGAATCGTGAGTCCTGGCGGAACTGTCGTGTACTCGACGTGCAGTCTCAGTCCAGTGCAGAACGAGGGCGTCGTCAAAATGGCACTCAAGAATATTTGGGAACAAACCGAGTCTCAAATGGTGATTGTGTAAGTTTTACATTACTTTCTCAAGCACAGCACTTGGTCCGTTGCGCAATTAGCTACGTGATTACGAGAAATTCGCTATTTCTTCCAATCGGACAATTTTTCGCCCTCTCAAAAATGCTATTGAGATGCAAGAAAAGTTGAGGACAAAATCACACATTATTGATTCTTCGCCTCCAATGACATTTTTACAAATTCCTCAAAGAAATGTTTAAAACGCAAGATAATGCGTAAGTAATGTTCTTGAAATTAAAAAAAAAAAAAATCAAAAATATCAAACCTATTTGCTCTTTTGGGAAAACCTTAAATTTTTTCCCAACTTTTCTTGCGTCTCATACCATAGTTTTTACTTGTGCAACGAGTAATCACGTAGCTTTCATCCTGAGCATTTCTTAGCGCGTGTTGTTGTTTCTATTACTATCAGGGCCGGATTCAGCAATTTGGGCTTCCTAGGCAGTTTCAAAAGTACACAAGTTGAGTGAATCAGAGAGTTATATGAATTATTTTCGAGTCTTTCTATGAATTTCAGAAATTACAATAGAGGAAAAATACAGAAAAATTGTAAATATGTCAACATTTAGGAGCCTAATTGAGTAAATCCAGCCCTGATTATTACTAATACTATTGTTGTGCTTTTCTTGGCTCCTTATTTGACACATGTAGTACGATTGTTTTTTTTTTTTTTTTTTCGCAGAGATATGGCCGAGGCTTTGGAACCACTGAAAATTTTATTCGAATTTGATTCGCAAGTTTGCAGATACGGACACACAGTCTTGCCACTGATGAAAAACAATTGGGGCCCCTTATACTTTTGCAAGATTAAACGAGTTAGATGAGTAGAAAAGGGGGCATTAGTAATTTTCGCGTATCGCGTCGTCACGTGTACAAAAATGAGGGGAAAAAACACGAGTCATCGCGTCTAACTATTATATCACATTTCGGAACGAGTCGGGAACTTTTTTCAATAAAATATTTTTCAAAATAGTAGTAGATTCTGTCGTTATTTTTGTTGGTTGGATTTGAGAGGAACTTGTTGTTGTTGTTGTTGTTGTTGTTGATTTTGGGTGTTTTGCTCGTCGTGATTTTTTAGTTTGTTCCACGGTTGCTCGATGCCCGTTCCAAACATGGTGTAGAAAAACAGTTCGACTATGTAAAGGGCGACGGTCGTGAAAAATATGACTCTCCATCCTTGGATGGTTTGCTGGAAATTGTTTTCAAGAATAGTGGTTGCAGAACAACAATAAACATGGAAGAAAGAAAAAGGTGGTAAAAAAGAAGTAGCTTACGTTGCCGTGGGTCATTTTGCCGACGAATATTGGCACGACGAATCCCGGAATAGTAGCGAATGTGTTGGTGATGGCGACGAGGGTGCCAGCGAAATTCGGAGCGATGTCGATGTGGTTCGCGAGGAAACCGCAGTACATTCCCCCGATGCACGTGATGCCGACGGTCATGAGAAAAACTGCCAGAACTCGATTACAGCCAACATAGGAGACTCCGAGTAGGCAGCACATAGGAACGAACGATGCTAAGGAAAAACGAACCCATTCACAATAATAATATTAATAAGGTCAGACTTTTTTCCTTTTTTCAATATACAATGGATAACTATTTTATTGTAATGCCGCTCGTCTAAGCATAAAATAGCTCAAAGTGGGAGTTTTTCAATCGCACTCTGGAATAGCTCTCATACTTTTTCAGCCAACGTCTTAATTATTTGTTATCGCCAAACTTGGCATAAAAAGAGTAACGGAAACATCTAAGAAGCTATGAGAAATCCGTGTCGATGAAAAAAATAATCAATAACGTTGCGTTTTCTTTTTTATGAATTTTAAAAGACCTTTTTTTTTAAATTAATGAATAATAGAAATTCCGAAAGTCAGAAAATTTTTTTATTTCGTTACTTTCGATGAATTTCGTGAAAACTGCCCCAACTTGTCTCGAAAAATAAGATTCTTGAAGCTATGTGAAAAACTCGTCTTTATTGGCATTGTGGAATGGAAGAAAATTCAAATAAATATGGTATTGTGTGTGCGTGTGCCAAGGACGACACTCACATATAAATGTGCCAATTTTCCTTGAAACGGTAACCGATATCCAGGTTTTGACTTGCATTATGGCCAGCAGTTTGCTGAGTACCATGGTGAAAATCCACATGCAGAAGAAAGGCAGGGCCGTGAGAATGGCGTTCTGTATGAAACCGAGAGTGCATTATTAATCTCAGACTTGTTGTTGTTGTCGTCTATCGATATTTCGTTTGTTTTTCGTAATTACCGAACTGAGGTCGAATTTCAAAATATGGTTCATGAAACTGGGCAATTCCGTGAGGAGCATGTACCAACCGAAGTTGCTGCAGCAATGCGCGACCAAAATAGCGTAAAACGGAGCGGATCGCAGCAAGTGCTTCCAAGGCACCGAAGCTTTCTGCAAATTGGTCCATCTCACGTAGTATCTTGACAAAAGTCAATGTGATATGACTTTTTTAACAAGCTGGGCAAAAACCCCCCCGAGTTTTTGGAATAAGGTTTCGACGAGCCGAAATAGACGACATGTTATGAGATAAACAGTTTTGGGAATTTGCTTATATGGAACATTTTTAAAATTTAAACGACATTCGTGTGAGTTTTACTTCAATAGATCATCTTTTGAGACTTTGATAAAAATAAAACAAGCCAAGGAATGGAATGGGAATGTTGTCCTACTGCTTTATGATAGGCATCGCTTTTGGTTTGACCGAGAGAGTTGATGATGTAATTCCTTTCCTCTTCCGTGATGCATCGCCTCTGCTCTTGCGGCGAGTCGTCCACGAAAATTCCCCAAATGACGCACCAAACGAGACAGATTGCTCCTTGCACGTAAAACACAGAAGCCCATCCCCAATGAGTCGCCAAGTGACCCGTCAACAGAATGAAAATTACAGGTCCCAGGGCCGTTCCTGTTGAGAAATAATAAGCATTTATAAATTATCACAATTAAATAATTATGAGCGACGCGTGGCGCAGGGTTGTTGGACGATATTAGGGGGGCGTCTTGAAATGATCATTACTTGAAATTTTGAAATTTGGCTTGCACGCGTGAGCCGATAGAATAAAACTCTAATTTTCTTGTGCGACTCTTTTGGACTTTTTTACCGGCGTAAACGATCGATGCGAGGACGCTTCTTTCGAGTGGCGGAGCCCATTTTGCCACCATTACGTGCATTGAGGGAAACGTGACTCCCTGGGGAAGAAAAAAGTCCACCAATGTTTTTATTCGCGCGGCGGTACTATCGTGTTTTACAGCTTGTTCTTCTTATTGGACATGTTATTGAAAAATATACCATTTTGGAAATAATGCTTATATACATTAAACGGGGCTGGTTAATAACATTTTCTTTGTATAACTGCGCTCACCCCTCCGATTCCTTGAAGGACTCGAATACAGACCAAGTATTTGTAGTCAAGTGGCGCAACGAGAGGAGTTATTAAGGAACACAGAACGTTGAGGATTACAGAGGTATTCATCATCCATTTGGCAGAAAATAGTTCAGCTATTCTGCCACCTGGCAAGAGTGATAGCATGTAGCCCCAGAAATAAGACGAGAGGATCAGGCCTTGCAAGGGTTCGTTCCATACGAATGGACCGTCCTGGAAGAATTCAACGCGACAATTTTCACTATTATACCACGCGCGTATATATAATATTATGCCGGAAATGAATGAAACATTTTTTCTTCTTCAATCTCTCGATAATTTCTGTTTCGTTTGAAAAAAAAAAAGTATCTCTTGTCGAAACTTGAGTATGAAAAAATGGAAAGGGAAGAAAATATTAGTTGACGTGGAAAACATGAAGTAATCTCTTCAATTATCATACGATTATATTCCAACGTCAACAGCACCTATAAATAACAACTGTTCGCATTATAGCCAGCAGATTAAACAAATAAACTAATTTTGCAATGTATTCGATGAGATTCCAATCTGTCAATATTTTCGCATAAAGCTAAATTTAGAATGAATGCCTAACGGCTCGTTTGCGCACATTTATCGAGTTATTAATACGCGTCTACTATTCGACAGGTTATTACGAGTTTTCCATAGCATCTGAAAAATAATGATGAGTCGATTTTTGTAAATTAATAAACGACCATCTGAACCGCGACAACTTGATAAAATCGAAAAGCTCGACAACTTTTCGTCTCATTATCTCGTTTGGTATTTTCGGTCGTCGAAATACTCCATTATTCCAGCAATAACCTCGTGTGTGTGTGTTTTTTTCACCTTTTTAAAAAACAAATTACCACACTCTAAGATGCTGATATAAAAATGAACTACATATTACGGTAGTTGTAACTTGAATGTAGATCCTTCAACTTTTAAAATTTACCTGTTGTTCGGTGGCAGTGACAGAAGGATGATTCGTGTGGCAAACATCGTCCGTCGTGTTTTTCATTTCCCCGTGCGAGTCGTTTTTCGTTGCTAATCTTACAGCCGTGTGATTGACCATCGCGACAATCGCCACGCTGACGTTGACTTTGAAGCCGTAAATTATGGCCAATCCCATCGAGCCCATAATCGCCATGAAATACCTCATTGGCACGCGGTTACACATCCTGGCTACTTGTTCTCCTTTAAATTATCGTTCAATTCAATTTCGCTGTAGTAGTTATTGCGACGCGAAAATTATCGAGCCAATTATCATGTTTGGTATCCAAAGTGCACTTGGCGAGCAACTTTCTTATTATTTGGAAAAAATCATCAAAATATACATAAACGCCTATTTTTGTTGCCATCAAACGAAATTATTCATCGTTCCAAACGAATTTCATGAAATTGCACATTTTCATATAGTCGTTGATATTTTTCGGAAAAAGTCTCATTGCCATTAATATTTGAATTTGAAATTCCATGAAATTAATTGTGAAGCGCCCGTTATAGAATGTACGACGACGACACGTGGTGCTTTATTCCAACGAGATGGCGATTTATTATTTCGAGTCGTCCGCGATGTGTGTCAGCTAGAATAGTAGACATGCAGCGCGCGAGTGATTGTTTGATGATACTTTATGTTGCCTCGATTCACGCGTCAATTTCGTCGTCGTCATCCCCTTTTTCTCGCCCTCCGAAAAAAGATGCTCTACTCATGAGAATTACATGCGACAACGAAACCTCGCAAATTTCGAATCAAACACATATCGATTATTATTTATTCTCACGCGGCTTCTTTGATCAATCTACTATTATACGCGTATACTAGGTGGAAAACGAACCTCTCCTCCGATCATTTCAATTTAGCAGCTACACGAAAGTTGTGTCAACTTGCGATCGATATACACGTAAAATTACTTTGTGAAAATTGAGCACATCAACAGATGATGATTTAATCTTCCTGTAGTTATTGTTATTGGTTCCTCTAGCTTCGAGTCATTTTCAAAAAATATAATTATTTTGCAGCAGATGCAAGAAAAGTTGCTGGGAAAAATACATGTCGGGGATTTTGAGCAGTCATCTCAGCGATGTAACTAATTAATGACGATTAAAGAAATGTACCCAATTTTAAAAAACATTATACAATGTCTCGTGTAAAAATGATAGCAATGGTATAATAAATTGCATAAGGGATTGAGTTGGACTAACGCAATATTAAGAGGAAACGTGAAATGACGCGCGTATGCGATTAAATGTGTTACATTCTCGGGGCTGAATGAAGAAATGCATTTGAAAAATGTAAATGCTACTCGCTTTTTTCGTGGCCCATTATTTCGTTGAATATGAAAATAGATCAAGTATGGTGCATCATAATGCACCAGCTTTCGAGAGCTCATGTTCATTCTATTGTACACCTATAACACGCCCATTATAAAAATCGAGTGGCAAACTTTTCGTTCCGGCTATTCCACGTGAAGAAACAATTGTTGTGTTGTTACTGAAAAATTCACGACCCACGCGAGTTTCGTGTTATGCATATACATTACGTACCTACTACCGCACGCGACGCTATAAGGCGAAAAATGCCCAGTAGCGGCCCCAGTTCCAAGGCAAAATTGCTAGTTTCGTGAGCTTTTTCATTTTTTTCCCTACCTGCGTGGAATTATCGACTGTTTTGTCGACTATGTTTTTCTCCGAGTTTGAAAACTATTGTATTAACGATGCCCCTTAGAAAGAAAGTGTCTGCCAATCAATTTCAATAATATACCAAAGTTTTCCATGTATTTTATAATCATATTATAATTTATTTATCAACTCTTATTTTACCAACGAACCTCTCTATAATATGATTGAAAAATCGGATTGAACAAGTTTTTTAGTTTTATTAAAAAATGCTCATAAATATTGTTGATTATTCCTATTTTGCAAATTTCGTCATGTTTGCATATTCTGATAATTTTATAACCATTGTACAATATATCTGAGGAGCTATTGATACTGATAGTTTAATAATGATGGTGTGTTATTTCGTCAAAACCTATTTCCCTTATGAAAAAACCAAAAAAAAAACCACCTGGGATTTTTCCTAATAAAAGTCAAGTAAGTAACTTTTTATTGAAAAGTGAATTCATTCATCGATTATAATCCGGGATCTAGATGAATGGCTGAAAATTTGAATGATTTACAAATGTCGCGGAAATAATAATGATAATAAAATTAAGCCTGTAGACTAAAATCTGAGAGTTGAAGCAAGCGTGGATATTCAAGCACGAAAATGTGCTTGTGTGCAATAACTGTCAGCTCGACTTGTGTATTCCAAGGCCAACTATCTATTTCCATCGCAGATGGAAATGAACTCATTTGTCCGCACATTTCAAAATAATATGTCATGCCTTTTTAAATATCCAAAAAAAATTTCTTCGGTTATTGGCGGGAGGCCAATTTAGCGATTTTCTCATTGTAATTATTGTACAGTGACATGCGGCCTCGTTTCTTCTCATAAAAGGCATCAGCTGCGTTTTCTCATCATTCACACCATCGTTATTTAAACAAAATGGCTCATTTACTTATTATTAGGCAGTTAACATTATGAAATAATATCGTCATCGTGTTTTGATTCATATCAACTAATTGGAAACTTGCATCAATTTTTTACTACATACTGATATCGTTATAGTTTATCAAGAAATATCAGACACGTGTTTCTTCTTGGCGTCATATTTCAAACATTGATGGAGGCACGTCGTTTTAAAAAGTCAAACCATGCGACGTCATTCTAAAATTATATCATGTCATTTTCATGCTCAGCACATCTGTGTATACGAAATTGAAAATTCACACATGTTGTAAAATAATTATTTTTAACACTGAAATACGCATCGATTTTTTTTTCGGAAATAATAGATAAATATGTTGCTAAATTTGATTGTCTTTTCCATGTAGCTTGCAAATTGCAATTTCACTGTACGCGAATATTAAATTATTCTACGCATGCGTATAGAATTATATTTTATATAGTGTATGAAAATTTGCATTCTCAGCACTTGAATTTTTCTTTTATAATTATCACCTTTTACAACAAACTGACATACGTATAGTAATTTGTATTCAACAGTATTGCAAAAGTTTGTTGAAGATTCTAGTACTGTTGTCTATAATAAATACGTCGAAAAGCATAATTAGATTTTTCGCTGATTGGACACGTAGATTGATTCCTTGTACTGTTTACTATGAATGTAATTAGCATCAAGTGGAATGAAGCCGAAAAATGCTTCATCAGCCCGATAATAGTGAAACATATAATAATAATAATAATAATAATAATAATAATAATAATAATAATAATAATAACAATAATAATAATAGTAATAATAATAATCCTCGCTGCATTATATACTAGAGTGTTATTGTTGTATACTATTATAATACGTAGTAGTATGATGTAGGTACACAGTAGCGCAGCAAGGTGCAACGTGTTGCGTCAGGTGACTAAACTCTCGACCCTCTCGTGCGTCGTATATAATGATAATCATTCGATAAAAGCAGGAAAAACTCACCTCCCGCGTCGGTCGTGCCTCTTTTTTTCTTCCTAGCTCCCCTTATTTAATATCCAACTTTTTCACTATTGCGCGATTTGAGCATCCACTTGCTCAATTTCATGAGGAATAATATCTTATTTCACAATCGCAGAATAATATGATGAATGTTGAATAAAAAATGTTATTGCGGTTGCGTACGTTTCCGGCAAGTTTTCGAATGAAACTGCCAAATTGTATTAGCTGGAAGAAGAAGAAGAAGCGAGAGTTGAAAAAAGGGCGACGCACGCACGCACGGGGTAGAAATGAAAGAGAGTGGTGGGAAGGAGGAAAAGTCGGGAGGAGAAATTGCGAAACTCGAGGGAAAAAGCAATAAGCGCTAGGACTACGTCGGCTTTCGCGCATGGCTTGGCATAGCCGAGCAACCAAAAACCAAGCTCGCACACTGAGAGAAGAAGAAATGTTCACTATTAACATATGTATTTTCGCATATGGCCAAATAGATATACCATATTTGCCCCAAACGTATAACACTTTTGATGATGGAATATAATTTGGTAACTGTCAAAACATTATATTTGATCATCAAAAGTGTTATACGTTTGGGGCAAATATGGTATATCTATTTGGCCATATGCGAAAATACATATGTTAATAGTGAACATTTCTTCTCTCAGTGCACCGTCGACAATACTCTACTTATTCTACTCGTGCAATACTCTCCTAACCAGCAGTTTACCTTGCTCCTAATATACGTAGTAGTATACAAACTCGACAAATTATATACGAAAGGTTTTGTCGATTTTCTCTATTGTTCATTTAATTATACAAAATTATCACAAAAAACAATTAGATTGACATTATACAAAATTCATACAATGTCAGAGATTGTTGATTAACTTTGTAAATTGTGTTCGTTATATTCCATTTTTTCAAAAATTCTAAAAACTTGCGAGTATCGAAAAGTTACGAAAAATCTTGCGATTCTCATAAACTTTTCTTCAATTATTGTGTTTAAAATGAAAAAACAAAAAAACAAAAAAAAGCATTGGGAATTTAGCAAGTATTGCGACAACTGCAAATTGCTTATTTCGTTATTTCATTTCTATGTATTTATTTTCGAGTTTCCATTATGAAACAATTATGTATATTTATCGTCATGAAAGTAGTTGGTGAATGAATATTATAAAAGTTGAACATGCGAGAATAGTTTGTATTGATTGAGGAGGAGGGTAGTGAAGAACAAGCAAAAAAAAGCATGGTCGTATGTTGTATGTTAGCAATGGCAACCTGCACGAGCTCGAGTCTTTCTCATTGAATTATTTAACGATGACGAGCATCAGCGACTCCTCGAACGCTTACTTCAGTCATGTCCCTCTCTCCTCAAGTCCTCACACCCCCTCCAACAATCATTTTCATACACATTTTCTTGCTTTTTTCATCCTCGTCGTAGAGAGACGTGATCATTTCTCTTCTTTCATCCAATTAAAACTATAATCAAGTTTTACCGTCATTGTTTTTATAAACATGTCCATCTTGATAGAAATAGTAGTTTCTTCTGCAAACTTTTTCAACTCGTTCGAGTTTGATTACTACAGCGCAGAATAATCGTCAAAGTTACTTCAAGTTTATATACATACATTTTCGGAATGTTTTTTCTTTGAAAAATTGCAATGGAGAGTTTTAGAGTAGCACACGTTACTGTTTTTTTTTACGATTGGCTATAATTTTTGAAATACCGACTTTTTTTGATCAAGGACGAATAAAAGGATTATGAGGCGCTATCGCAAGGTAACTGCTTGGCTTTTTATTGGGTTACGCGTATCTCGCGCAGTAGCTGCTACTTTTATTATCAAAGTAGTGACACGCCCTCGGGATCTGTAAAAGCTTTTCCAATCCGAATCCGATACAAGTCGCGCCTATCGTTTCCACTTATTCTTTCAAACCAACTTACGACTTGGACGTGCTGCTGCTCTCTTCTCGCGCAGTTTCGAGCACCGTTCCTTATTCTTGAGAAACAATGCTCACAGAGAAGAATAATAGCGAGTATTAGCGTCTTATTGTCTCTGATACCGCTCAGCAATTTATTATTGATCATTCATTATTTTTCGAAAAAATGGTACAGTTCTCAGAAGAATCAGAGATTTCTCATAAAAACCAGTGAAACTCGTTTTATAATAAGATTTCTTATAAACTGTGGAATTTGTATAAAAACTGCAAATTTATGGAAGACATGGATTTTCGTTGGAAATTCTTGTCAAGCACGTCTTAAGCGCACGCCAAGTCGGTTAGTACACACTCGAGCTCGAGCGATCGCTAGGTGGCTGCACCACATTTTTTCATCTCGAACGCCAATTTATTATTGTTGGAATCAATCCGTTCGATGAATACGGAAAACACGAATGTGCGGTAGGTAATAAATTGTAAGCGAGGGCTTAAAAAGGCAACTTTGAGAATATAGATGTCAACTGAGATGACGAAAGAATACAACAAACCTGCAAAACTCAACAACAAGTTATGACGACAAAAATGATGAACCAACATTTCTCGCACGAATAATTTTTTTATAACATTTCCACAAGGCCGACGTTACGAGAGTTTTTATAAAAATCAAAATCACTCGGGAATTTTAACTGATATCCTATCATTTTGATTAATCATGAAATTGTCAAGTCGGAAAATTCCTTTTTCGTTAATATTAAAAATCGTTTTACCTCTTGTATTGTTTTTCATCGAGTTTACTGTAGAATAAGAGTTGAATGAACAAAAAGAGGGCCAATAAAAGAATCTTGCAATTTGCAGTTGAAAACGGCCAAGTTGGTTTTCAGGCGCTTTTGCCGCTGTTGGAAACACGGCTTATCGATCCACGAAAATTGACCCCTCGTCAGCAGGTGTTTTTCGTCTCACACTTGTCAAGAGACAACGTATCATATTCATCAAATCCTTCTAGCTAGTTTTTTCGCACATTGGCGACATTGTATTTTTATTAAATATACCATTTGCACTTTTCAAACGCGAAATCTTGTGGAAGAAGGCATAGATGTCAACTGCTGTAGGATTATAATAACTTGGTATTTTTTAGCATAAAAATGAATCTCATAAAAACGAAATGCCAATTCCGAAAAATACTCTCAAGTTTTGAGTTGTTGAAATTGAACAAAGAGTGCCGAGACATGAAAAAAGACAAACCAAACATGATAAAATTTTTCCAATAATCAATGATTTTGTAAAATTATTGTTGGGTAAATTTTTCTTTACAACTTGATTGAAGCGAAAATAATACTGCAAGATTATCGACATTGAAAGAGCATTACAAGTCTCATGTGCAACATTCCGACTTTGCATATTTTTTGAATAACTAAATAAATAACAATAATAAAACAAAGTTAATTTTACTGTGGCATACGAGAGGAAGCTACGAAATTTTGCAACGCAAGCCAATTGATTCGTTAAATTAAAGCGAACCTAAGAATGCAATACACCAGGCTTAAGGAAGAGATGTCACAATAAAATATCACCCACTTGAAAAACTTGACGAGTTTGAAAATTTGCAACATCTCGAATCGAAAGTAGGTGCAAACAGATAAAATATAAAAGTTGAACTTTTTCCTTGTCACACTTAACGGGAGTAATAAATAAATGCTCGTTTAGTCAAAAGTTTTCAATTTCTCTATAATCTTGGTATAAACTGCACACGCGCATTTGCAAAATTTGTAACCGCTGCACAAGAAGAAAATGCTGTAGATTACATAATAATTCTTGTAATATTACAGTACATGTTGAATATTCAATATTAAATGGCTGCTCTCATACTTGGCGGAGAAACTAGGATAACGCCGTCACCTCTCACAAACAACATTGGAATGTTCCTTTTGGTCGTTCTATAAACTTCTTCGTAAGTTTCTTCGTCGATTTCTATGGTGGTCACAGTTTCTTCGACTTGGCCCAGAACCATGTTCAAGTGCTGGTCGTAGGCCTACATTCGAAACGACATTTTTTTACCATTTCATATGTGTATTTATTTCCTCAGTGCGCCCATATACAGGGTGTGTCACAGTGTGCGAAAATCCTTGAAATCATGGATTCCTCATCAAGTTCTAGGACAATTTTCTTTTCCCTTTGCCATTTTTCACAAAACTCAAAATCCAAAAAGTTATTCGACTTTGAAATTTGAACAACAAATGCGCTTTTTCGACAAGTCGGGATAAAAACCACGGACCAAACTTTATCCAAATTTTCTTCATATTTCTCCGAGTCAAAAAGTTCTTTGCCAATTTTCAAAAAAATGGAAACAAAAAAAGATATTCGAGTTACAAGTTTCAACCAATCAGGTTTCTTAGATTTCAAGCTCGAATATCTTTTTTTGTTTCGGTTTTTTTGAAAAGTGGCAAAGGACTTTTTGACTCAGAAAAATATGAAGAAAATTTGGATAAAGTTTGATCCGTGGTTTTTATCCCTACCGGTCGAAAAAGCGCATTTATTCTTTAAATTTCAAACTTGAATAACTTTTTTGATTTTGAGTTTTGTAAAAAATTGCAAAGGAAAAATCTTCTTGGGATTTCATAAGGAATCCTTGGTTCCAAGGATTTCCGCACACTGTGACACACCCTGTATACAGGGCGATTCAACATGACCTGAGAACCCGAAAAATTTAGATTCCTTGTAAAATTCTAAGACAATATTTTCCTTTGCCACTTGAAGCAGAATTCAAAAATAAAAAAGTTATTTAACTTTGAAATTTAAACAATAAATGCGCTTTTCCAACAATAAGTTGTGATAAAAACCAGGGACCAAAACTCTACCCACATTTTTTTCATAATTTTCTAAATTGAAAAGTCCTTTGCCACTTTTCGCAAAAGTCAAAATCAAAAAAGATATTCGAGTGAAGAGTTTCAATTAATCGGATTTCTCAAATTTGAAACTCGAATATCTTTTTCATTTTTTGGAGTTTTGTGAAAGGGGGCAAAGGACTTTGATAGAGTCCCTGGTTTTTATCGCCATTTGTTGAAGAAGTGTATTTATTGTTTAAATTTCAAAGTAAAATAACTTGATTGTTTTTCAGATTTGTAAAAAGTGGCAAAGAAAATACTACCTTAGAATTTTACAAGGAATTCAAATTTTTCGGGTGCTCAGGTCATGTTGAATCACCCTGTATGTATAGTTGAGAAAATGAAAACTTTATGAAATATACGTGTAGGTACTTTTATCAAGTATTTTTCATTCTTTAAAACCAACCTCTTCATTCCTATTCATTCATCAAGAATATATAAAAACTATCGAGGGAAAAATACTAAAAGGAAAGGTTTCTTCATTTCAACTAATTTTTTCACGATTCAATAATGTACCCATATATTTTATTATATTTTTTCTATATGAATCATAGACATTTTGGTTTTATTTTTCAAGTATTGATGGGTACATCAAAAAGAGATTTGATCGATATTGAGACATTTATTTTTTTTAACGTTGCTAGGAAGGTTGCAATTTATTTCTCAAGAATTATGCAGGTATCATGAATTTTCCAAGAATCGAAATAAACTCGAATCAACTTTGTAGATGTCATTTTGATGAAAAAAATTTGTCCAATTTGCAACTACCCAAAACTTTAACTTGATTATTTACTTGAGTAATTTATTTGAATGAATACAAGTACAAAATTATATTAAATGTATTAGTTAATGGATTTCTTTCATTTCAATTCAATTTTTCCCATATTACTCGAATTCATGTGTTTGCTTTTTTAATGACAATATATAAACATCATTTAGATTATTAGTAAATTTGCTTCAGGTGATGCATCTTTATTCACTTGCCACTGTATCCCCAATTTATTTTATTTAACTCGTCAAGCAATTAATAAAGAATACATATTTTGAAATGAAAAAAGATTGATCTTAAAATGGGAAAGGGCAATGATAATATAATATTGTCAAGAGTGACAGATGAAAAATTTGGAGCTTGAGATATTTGAAAATGACATTACGTGTAATCGTCCTCGTAATTCCCTCTCGTTCCTCATTTTCACGTAAATCCTCTCGTCCAAGCTCAACCTTATCAGATCCAATGGTTCTTTCACGTTTATCGCCGGTGCCTTTATAAGCAACACACAAACTAACAACAATAATTTCAATTACAGTAGCGATAAACTCGAACAATCCATTGTCGACAGTTTTGCACGCTTCATCAAGGACAATAATTGTTATAAACGATGCTCCGAGTTGAAATAATGAAAGAATTTACCTGTTCCGAATCTTGCGCCATTTCGGGAAGATGCAAACAAACAGTATAGTCTATCGGTAAAAAATAATAGCAACGAAAATGTGCGTGTGTTTTTTGCTTTGTTGACAATGTCCGACAATGTCGATTGTCGAGTGATGATCGGCGGCTGCGCTCGGGTGTGTTCGGAGAGAGTCGGAAGCGCACTCACGCTGAGTTGGCATCACTGCATTACCGAGTTGATTATAGTGCTGTAGTAAAAGTGTGATGGCTATTCTGAAAAGTCTGAAAATTGACAGATATCGACAGTTGTTTATAAAATGGCGGCGTGTCGGCCGTTGGACGACGACTAATTTATTAAGTACGTGGCTTGTTACGGCACGATAAGTATTAACTGCTCATCATCCGGCTGCGGGAAACTCGAGCGTTTACGTCGTCTGCGTGCGTCGACGGTTGGACAGTGTTGGACAGTTGGTTGTACATAGCGGCAATTGTGCGCGAATCGTACGAGTGTGGTGCGGAATCGCGAATGACTACGATGGCGAATTGCTCGCTCCTCATCCTAGGCCTGCTCTCTTTTTCTTCTTCCTGGCGAAAGCTGACCGAGTAACAACGCCATTTTATCCGTTAGTCCCCTCCCGCGTCGCTACTCGCATTCCTATTATTCTATATTGCGTCGCGAATTACAACAAGTGATGGAAGGAAAAAAAGGCCGCGTCGTGCTGCCGCGAGTAAGTAGTGTTTCTTGCGCGTTTCTCTTGGACTGCACGCATCATTACCAATCACTGCGATGCTGGTGAGTACTCATCCTAGCCTCACTTATCGCCTTGCGCTGTCCGATATGATTATCAGTATAAAAGTCGCCCGACTTGCTTTCAAGTATCGAGGAGTCGGTGCCTGCTTCTCTCGCAGCGTTCGCGCGAGTGATTGCGACAACATTAACAAGGATATTGAGATTGGTCGCCGCGTAGAGTTACCACAACTTTTCGTTATTCCCCCTTTTTTTTCATTCTCTGTGCATCCCTCATCCAACTTTACTCGAGTCAACATGCCGCGTTACGTCCTCGATAGATTACAGCAACGTCGTCGGCAATTGGCAAATGTCTTGGCAATCGCAAACTACTTGCAACGTGAAAAATGAGATAGATTCCTTCAACGACACACTTTTCACGTTTAGATTGTAGGTGGGCTCTTGCGATTCGAGATTACGATTCGCGCAGAATGCAAAAACATTTCCGATGAAGAAATCGCCCGAGCTTTTTCGTTATAATAATCCTAGTCAGATGGTGGTAGCTTGCTTTTGCTTGTTAGGTTATAGGCAGAACAAGGGGATTCTTCAAACCCCTCCTCCAATGACACTGACATTGATTGTTCACTTGACGTGAACGTAAAAAAATAGTCATTACCAACTTGAAAATCAATGAAAATACAAACAATGAGAAAACGATGCGTTTATTTCATAACAATCATCTTTCACAATCAAGTAACACGGCGCGACAAATTTCAGATAAAAATTTTCATATCACAAAATAGAAGCAAAAATGTGATATACACTTCATTTGAAGGCACACGCGTGGTCTCGGCGTTTCAAGAAATTAGGTCAATAAAAAGCTTTCCATTTTAACTTTCAAGCGCGACAGGGACACACCTATTCGAGCAATGCGCTGAAAAGAGAGAAAAGACGAAACAAATTGTTGAACAAATCGTTTTTGCGACCTAATTTAGCAAAACCCCGAGACACGCGAGTCTTTAAATGTAGCCTACATTTCATTTTTGCCCCTACGTTCCGATATCAAAATTTGCGTTGCGCGGTGTCATCGATAAGAAAGAAAATAAAAATAATTAAAATAGGTGACAATGATCAAGAATGTACCTACTGAAATTCAGAGCGAGTAACACATGATTTTCTGTTGGTTCTTCAATTTACATTGAATTTCACCAACTCAAAACTAACAGCGATCCTGGCTTTATTAGAAGAATTATAATTACAGAACATGTTTGACTACAATAACGTAGAAAAAATAAAACTGAGCAACTGTTTTAACCGAGTGATTATTACAAAGAAAAAAAATAGCATTTATAAAAATGTTGAAAATTCACGAAATTGTGAATTCCAAAGCTTCAAATTCTAGAAATTTAGACGGGAATTCATAAGTACATGAAAAAGTATTTTAAATTCTGAAGCAAACTGAAGAAATACTTAAAAGTAAGCTCCGAATACCAAAATCATCATAAATACTATACTAATGTAATAAACATCGTTCTAAGAAACAACTGTTTTCTCCCAATTCTCAACGAATAAGTACCATCTTGTATGAAACTTTAGAAATATTAAAAATCTTTAAAAATTTCCATAAAACGCTGCAAAATCTCATAAGCACTCTAAAAAGTATGAAAATACAAAAAATCTGCGAGACATTCAAAATCTACGCAGATGATGTCATTTTCCCAGACATGTTTAAAAATACTGGAAATGTATTCAAATCCAAATTCTAGAGCATCAAATTCTGAAACTCTATACAGCAATCTAAATACAAGTTGGAAATCCACGAAAATACCAGAAACTCAAATTTGTTGTAAATTTCAATACTTGAGCATCGAATTCAAGAAATATACGCACGTAATATGAATTATAGAAATACAAGAAATCTGTCAAAGTACCGGAAAATTCTTCGAAATTGTATGAGTAACATAAAATACGGGATTTTGAAAAATTCCTGAAATACTTGAAGAATAATATATTTCTTTTCGGACTTTATGTTTATCTTTGACTGTCATCTGGTTTTGGTAAGAAAAAATTTTTCAATTTTACAAATTGTTGAGTTTCAAAGTTAAGTAAATTTAAGAGTTGAGATGCTAACATTTTTCGTGTACGTACGTATATTTTAATATACATGAAAAAAGAAACCTTAACTTTTATTGCGCACCTGACTACAAATGTGGGACAAACTGGATTTCTTCTAAACTTTACTGTACTGCACGGTAATATACGCCGAAATTTCTCTCGAAAAAAAATTTTTTTCGGGGTAAGAATCGTACAACTTTTCGTAAAATTCATCGAAAATACAATTTGTCCCACGTTGACAGTCAAGCGCACGGTAAAAATAAAAAGTTTTTTTTTTCCTCAACTCGATTTTTGGGATTTTTATTCGCACTACAGTTGAAATTTCGTCTTTTTCCAATACATGAAGCATTTTTCACATTTTCTTAATATTTATACAACTTGAAGGGTTTTCTTATGAGTTTCTATATAGCTTTCTCAAAATTCGATGCTCCAGAAAATCAAATTGTTGTAAAAGTTGTATTACTTTTATATATTTTTCAGACAATGATAATTTAATCAGGCAAAATCGTGGTTGCTCAGATTCTAGAAACTAGAGAGATTGTCAACTTTGATTCACTACAACTCAAAATATCATCTCGTTGAAATTATTAACTTTGATTGCACAATTTCCACGAAACCAACCCCCTGAAAATAACGAAAAATTCTTTTCATTTCGAAATTTACATCATTTTTTATTTAAATCTATAGCTTTCGATTCTTTCATTTCTGGCCTTGATTTTTCACTCTCTACTCGGTAGTGTAAATTTCACGAATAAATTCGTTAAGAATTCCCGAGTGATGAAATTGCAAGTAATTGATTTTTTATAAATTAGTCGATATAAATATACACCTACTTGTTCATTTTTCTAAATGATACGTTTAAAACACAACATTTCATTAAATGGCTTTAGTTGATTGCGCGATGATGGTTGCTCATTTAAAGAGTATGTAAGCAAGTTTTGACGAAAATGGTGTGCTTTAACAAGGGGCTCGCAGCATGTCGTTGTAAAGTCGTACATTACAAGTCAAAGCAATGGAATGCACGTAGCTTGACGCATTAATTTATCGTCAAGTATCACTATACTCGTGCAGCAACTCATTCATTCGAAATTGGCAAGTTTCATTAATTGCTTTCTTTTTTTACTCCTGACATTGTTAATTTATTGAAAAATATCAGACACGTGTTTTTTCTTCTCGCCGTATCTCAAAAATTGACAGAGGCACATGGTTTTAAACAGTGTAACAAAGTGACGTCATTTTAACTGATTGACGTTATTTGTATGCTCAGTGTATCCATGTATACGGAATTGAAAATTCACACATCCTGTAAAATCATAATTTTTCAAATTAACAAAAACTAAAGTACGTATTGATTTTTTTTTTTCGAAAATAATAGACCGTTGCGAAATTTGATTGTTTTTTCCAACTAATACACGATCGCATCGTAATATTCCTCCTTTTTTTTTTCGTCAACATTTAAAACGACTGTTTCTTGCCGTACATTATTTTTGTCTTTTGCATTTTCTTCAAATAAAAACTTGTGGATATTTTTCACTCGCCATCAAATTGTTTTTCTCGAAAATTTTTGGATTAATTATTAATAGTCACAAAAATAGTCAATATTTATAAAACCTTGACAATTTTTCGATATTGCAATAGAAAGCTTCCTAGAATTAAATGCTTTGAGAATGAAACTCGCTTCAATTGCTTTTTAGACATGAAATATATGTACCTACTAAAGCGCACATATAAAAACGGAAATTGCAATTTCATGTATTGGTCATGGAAAATAAAAATTTCCCATTTTCTAAGATTTGTTTGAAATAAAACGAGTTGAATTGATTTTGTGTCCTTGTATTCCATCGTATCGTCGACTCAACATTACCCAGTACATATTAATAAATTGTAATTTTCACCAAATTTGTAAAAAAAAAAAAAATTGTTGAAAGAATAATACATCAACGTAAGTTTATGCCACGCAATAATTCAACTTGTATTCGAGTGTACGTTTTTTATTAGTACATTTTCAGCAAGTTTTTGTATCACAAATGAGTTTCAAATGTATTTCGACAAAATACGAATGAAATGAATATTTAAAAATTAAACTCGAAATCTTGACATTGCACTGGTTACTTTTTCGAAACACTTGCGGTGACAAATTATCGATGGAGTATAAAAATGAAAAGACGAGTTTGATGATACGCATATGAAATAAATGCTTATTAATGATATAGAAACGCATTGGGAAAAGACTCGCGAAAGAATTAATGTCAGCGCATAATAATTTATTCAATCTGTCGTCGTCGTCGCTTGGTGATGCCAGCAAGCAGCAACTGCTCACATCCTACTATCATCAAGTCGGCTAATAAGCCGTTTACTTTTTTCCGCTCAATACCCGACAACTCGCCAATTCATATATATATATATATATATATAATATATACATTATAATACATTTAATCAACATTATATTCTCGCTTTATTTTTATAATGTACTTGAATTGATTTTGAGTAGGGTATAGTGAATGAATTTTGCAATGATGAAATGTTGTTGTTGTTGTTGTTTCAGGTGATAAGAGTGAGGGAAGAAGAGGAAGAGAAAGGAGAAGAAGGAGAGTGAAGGAAATTTACAAGTGTTGGAAGAAGGGAAAGAGTTTAAAAAAAGATGCCGCTTCCAAAACGCGTGATCGAGCCGGTGCACGTGGCACGGGGCACGATTCCCGATGATTTTCCTCTGCCCTCGGAGCTCGAAGCGGCGACCAACGGCACCCTGGCCAATACCATCAGGCAGCTGTCGAGCTTGTCGAGGCACGCCGAGGACCTTTTCGGCGAGCTCGCCAAGGAAGCGCACAATTTAAGCGACAGGGCCAATTCCCTGCAAGCCAGAATAGACAGGCTCGCCGTCAAAGTCACTCAGCTCGATAGTAATGTTGAAGAAGGTAAGTGACCCTGCGCTATGAGATGATAACCATAATATACTATTTATTTCATTCATCAACAATTCGGTTTTTATAAAAGCCTTTTTTCATTGTCATTTTCATAATTACGAGATTTTCCTTTCGGTTGATAATGATAATATACTGGAGAATTATTATTCTCATGGCTGAATTTACCCAGCAGACAAATTTTAAGCAGCTGCCTATGACGGCAAATTTTTAACCAAACTTTTGAAACTTGTTTTAGCTAGCTACGAGAAACTGAAAACTTATCAGACATGTCAGATTTTCTGCTTCTTATTTTCTTGGTACACGTAGCAACATAATTACAAAGCTAGTTTCATGATAGCATTGCAACGTACTGACAAGTTTCATAGCTTAATAAGTAATTATTCCAATTGAGAATGCGTATTGTTCATTGCATTATTGGAAACTCTTTCGCGCTCGACGCCATAATTAAACTTACAATTAGATTAACCAAGTCTACAGGATGGAAAATTTTCATTTTGTGGTCCATATCAAAAATGGACGCCAACATGTCCAAAATTTCTGACACTTTTCAAATTTTAACGGAATGTTTGGAATATCGGAAATTTTCCAAGTCGAATTGCCGAAACATGTTTATTTTCGTGATTCCTCGATTTTATAGTATATTACGTGACAAAGGGCGAAACCGAGCCATTAAAAACGAGCCCGAATTTCGTTGGCTCGGTTAAGCCCCGTGTCGCGTACGATATTTTTCACAATAAGAACATGGAAAATACGGCGGCATTCGTGGTGCGCGCAACGTGACAAGTTGAATGCAGGTGGGCGTGTGCGAAAGTACTTTCGCCCCTAGAGTTTGCAATAAGAGGCTTGAAAACTCTAGGGTTCGAAAGTACTTTCGTACCCGCTCGTCTGCATTCGACTGTTTTCGTTACGTTGCTCGGATTACGAAAGCCGCCATTTTCGATGTTGGTATTGTGAAAATATATTTATCAATATATTTTGTCTCGAATTTTTAGAATGCTTTTAATTTCAATATATGAGGAGCTACAATCAATAAGGCGATAGGCGCGCGAAAATCAGTAAAAGTATTGTCCGCCTCGTGATCTCATGGTCAAATATCGAAAATCGAAA
>JAPYZL010198041.1:0-11896 GCA_030522825.1 Platygaster orseoliae | reverse complement strand
TGTTAAACAACCAAAAAACAGAAAAAGTTATCATAAAACGCATTACGGCAACGTGTTCCTGACAGTTTTTCCTCATTAAAAGTCAACCTTGTTTCGGATAAATTGATTATAATTCGCAGACTTTTTAAGCACAACAGAGTAAATAAAAATTTTATGTCATACATGTCCGTCCGTCACGCTCCATGTTTGATGGGCCCAATAACATTCGTAAACGTACTTTTAACCATTACAGCCTACTTTTATATTATCAAAATTACACCTTCTTTCATTTTCAATCAAGTATTTTGTGCCTTTTAGATTTGTCTTAACTCAATTGAACATAATTACCAGAAAAAAACGCGCGATTGTCCGTCCGTCACGCGTGAAAATGCTCATCAATAATTGTTTTCGTTACATTTAAAAGTTATTGTAGTGAATATTTATCGATATTTCGAAATACTTGTCTTAAAATATAAATTTTTTCACCTCGGAAATAAAAAAATAACGTTTTTCCTTTCTTGTGAAAAAATAATGATCTTTTTTTTCCCAATCAAGAAATCACAAAACTCTAATGTCGAACAAATTTCCTGTTCTTGAAATAAATGAGTAATGATTTTTGATGAAATTGAATTATGTACCAGGAAATAATGTTTTTCAGTAGCTCAAATTCAATAATCATCAAAAACGACAATGATAGTGAATATTGACTAACTTTATCGTTCTTGATGTTGAAACGAGTTGAAAAAACTTTTTTATTATATAAAAGTTTACCAGATTGAATTTTTTTCCAGAATCAATTTTTGGTATTGAAAAGTCGTTTAGCTTTAGACAGTTAATGAAAAACTTGTAAAATTTGTAGTAGTTGATTTTACACGTTTTATTTGAGATGATTTGAAATTGTACGAAAAAAAATTTTTTTTTTAATGGCTGATTGTTGAGTTATAAACAAAATAAATGAATTGCAGTATGGTATAATTATTTTTTTGTATTGAATATTTTTGAAAAAGATTCTCTCAATTTCATTTGAATTATTACTTGAAAATTTTTGGAACTTAAAGTATGTTAAGTTATTCTTTTTTGGAAATTTTGAAAAATCAAATTTTGACATACATGTATGTTTTCTTTATTTCATTCGGTTTTTTGTGAATCTGCTAAAAAATTTTGATGATTTCTAAGAACTTTTACAGATTTATCTTGATATATCATAGTTTTTATATTTTGTCGGATTACTTTGAAATTTCGAATAATTTTGAAACTGCCTATGAAATTTATAAACTTCCTGTGTCAAAATTCTTCTTAATTTTTTTTTACTTTTGAAAATAGTTATAAAAACGATAACATTTTTTTTCTGTTCAGTAAATTTATACAAATCCATTGATAGGGACATTTTTTTCACGCGTTTTAAATTCATGAGCATCACGAATTGAAAAGAATCACAAAAGAAGTAAAAAACTTAGTTCAGCCAGTTTAAAAAATTAGTAATTTTTTTTTTTAGAAATACTAAATATATTTAATTTATATACATATATTTTATTCCTAAACAATATTTTATACTAAGTTAGAAATTGCAATATAAAAAAGTTGCATAATATTGATATTTAAAAAAATTATTTCTGAAAAAATTAGCGCTCCAAGTATACAACCCAAAGTTTTTGATATAACTTCGAAATTTGAGTGATTTGATGTAGATTCAATTACAAGAAAAATTTATAATTTTGACACATAAAAAACTAGAAAATTTCATAATGAAAAAATATAAACGGACCTAAATATTTTTTATTGAAATGCCTCAAATTGATGTAGAATAAAGTAGAGAATTTTTCAGTTAAAATGTATAGTAACTAATGATAAAATTGATAATAAAAATAAAATTATTCATAAAAAATTTATAGTCGATAAATACATAAGAAGTGAAAAAAACAACTATTCCATATATACTTATGTAGCCCCTTTTCCCCCCTAAAATTTTTTCCAAAAGGTCCTACTATAAAAGGACACAAGAAGTTTCACAAAAAGAAACTTCTTATGTATATTAATGGTAGATCTTACTATGGTAGAATATGAGAAGTTTCACTTTATGAAACACATTCTAAAAAACCTGCCTTTCAGATTTTTTTGAAATAAATGAAAAGCCATGTTGTGAAATTTCATTTAATCAGAAAAGGTTGATAATTCACTATAAGTAAAAATTACTTGAACAACTTAAAGTTATTGATTTTAATAAATAGAAAACGAATAAAGGTCATTTTATAAATTTTCTTTTTTTACCTATTTGTAAGAGAATTTTCATAATTTATTTTGTAATATTCATCAGAAGTAAATTGACTGGAATGTCGGAAAAAGAATAATCAAGAAATAAAAAGATAAAACTTGACTTATTTTCAAAAAGTGTCAAGTAGGATGAGCTAAGCTGGTTCTGGTCCTAAGAGTCTTACTGTCTATGGCAGGACATGAGAAGTTTCACAAAAAGAAACTTCTTATGTACTACAATAGTACCATTTTTAAGAAATAGTATGGTGCTGTAGTAGAACACAGAAAGTTACAAAAAAAGAAACTTCTCATGTCCTACCATAGTACTATTTTTAAGAAGTAGTATGATTCTATAGAAGGAAACATAAGAAGTCCCACTTTGTAAAACTTCTTATGTATGTTGATGGTTCCGACTTAACTTAGTCAGCGAGGTGAAATTATTTTTATTATAACAGTATTTCATAAATTGACCGTTAAATTTGTGGATCATTGAAACATTGAATGTTGAAATGTGGTTTTTCAGCGTGGAAAATACTACCCTCAACTATCGTACCTCGTTAAAGTGAACACGCCCCGAGCCGTGATGGCGGAAACTAAGAAGGCGTTCAAAAAACTTCCAAATCTCGAACAAGCCATAACAGCTCTTTCGAATCTAAAAGGCGTTGGCACGACCATGGCATCGGCGCTTTTGGCGGCCGCTTCACCCGAAAATGCCCCCTTCATGGCGGACGAATGCCTCATGGCCATACCCGAGATTGAAGGAATAGATTATACCACTAAAGAATATCTCAATTTCGTCCAGCACATTCAAAACCTAACGTCAAGGCTCAACAAACATGGTGAGTTTTACGCTGCATTTTTGATGTAGAACTACGTCTTTAGTGATTTTTTGTGATATTTTCTGACATTATGTGATATTATGACCTTTTGTGATGTTTCAATATGTTCAAATACCCGAGAACATACCCGAACACTTCCGAACATACCCGAACAATTCCGAACATGCCCGAATATTTCCGAACATACCCGAATATTTCCGAACATACCCGAACACTTCAAAATATATGATTTCAAGCAGAAGTTGATAATATTTAAATGATGATTTTAAGTCGATTGAATTCATTTAAATTTAAATTGAGAAAGTAGTTTTTGTGATAAAACTTGTCACTGTTTTTTTTTACATTATTTTCGAACAATTTTTTATTTATTGCCTGATTCTTTCATTTATGTATTATATTAATATATTCGATTATTTATTATTAATTACAATTTTTTCAAACAAATTTTTATCCAATACTCCAAGAACTTTGAAGTTTAAACAAAAATTTGTACTGTAGCACTTCTAAAACTTTTTTTTCAAATCCATTATTTTGCGACAGACGATTATAAAAACTAGAAAATTTGTAAATGAAATTGAAAAAAAGGAATCATTCCCAAAACTAAAGTAACACGAATTTTCCGAGAATCAGTTTTTTTGAATCACCGAACCTTGCATATTTCATGTCGCGTTTAAATTAGCATAGAGGTAACGAACTTGGCAATGAGAACAATCACCTCTGTGTCATTAATAGAACAAGTCACCAATTCTAGGGAGCCAAGTTTTCATCTAACAAATTTATATTAAATCATTCCAATAAAAATGCAATGAACTTTTTATAGCTCGAATTGTTCATTTATTTCAGACTAAACAAGGAATTACCTTGTTTTTCAAAAAGGAAATGAGTACAATGAAAAATACTTTTTTTCTGGAAAAGTTATTGATACTAATTGAAAAAACTTTAATAAAATTAAATAAAATTTATTTTAAATTTATTATTTTAAATTTAATACTTTTAATAAAGTTTGAGTTGGAATTAGGTTACGAAATGAGTTTTATTTATTCTACATCGAGTTGAAATGATAAACAATGATACTCAAATTTGAAGTGGAACATTTCATTTTTTTTTATCAAATATTGAAATTTTGGTTGCTTTTATTTTTTTGAAAACAAGTTGACTTGACCTAAGTATGGGCAAGTAAAAATCGCGACTCGCAAAAGAAGTACGTTATCGAAACGCTGGTCAATTTTATTTGTCGACGCGTGCGTTCGAAGCGGCCGAACAACAGTCATCGTTTGCGTCACCATTCATGCAGACAAGGCAAAACATGCGACTCCGAGCGAAGGCTCGATATTCGACACAATTCTTTCCTTTTTCCAACCAACATTATCCACAAAAACCGCAGCTTTGAATTTATATGTAAACCAGTATATTTTTTTTATTCTTTTTCGCAGTAATATGTTATTAAATTTTCTTGAAAATTAGATTGTTTTTGGGAATTTAATTCACTTTGACACAGTTTAGAAAATGAATAATCAATGGCGAATATGTTTTGTTTCGTTTTTTTTGTTTTTTTTTGAAGAGTTGATTATAATTCTGGAAAAAGAGGACCTTGAATATGGTGTTTTTATGGAGTTTTGAGAATGTATTTTAGAATAATTTCAAGATGTTCCAGATAATCTTAAACTTGTTATTAACCAATAACAACAACAATAATACCATTATTTTTTTTTTGTAATTTAACTTGCTTGTAACTTACTTGTAACAAGTAACTTACTTGCAACTTACTTGTAACTATGAACGTCTCGTTGTTAAGAGAAATTTTTTTCAAAGTTATCGATTTTTCGAATCATTGGTTTTTTTTATTGATTCGGGAAATTAGGGGGATACCATATTATGCCTCAATGGGCTAAAAATAATCTTTTTTTACCTGCGAAAATAATGTTAAGACGACTCGGAAGACATTCTCTTTTCGATGTTGACAAAGTTTACAACTTTGAAAAATCACACGAGAATTTTTTTTTCTGAGATTCGAAATATTGATTTTAAATTTGAACCAGAATTTTTGAATTTAGAAATCAAACTTTAGAATTTGAATCAGAATTCTAAGAATTTTTAAATTCTTGAATTTTTTTCACAGAATTCGGTGACTTCTTAAATTTTTTCAGTGAATTTTAGATTTTATAACTTGAATCAAAATTTTTGAATCTAGAATTAGAATTTCAGAATTTTATTCAGAACTTTTGAAATTAGAATTTAAATTTCAGAATTTAAATAAAAACTTTTGAACTCAGAATTAAAATTTCAGAATTTGAATCAGAATTGTCAGAATTTTTTAGTTTTTGAATTTTTTCGCTGAATTCAGTGAATTCTTGAATTCATAATTTAAATTGAAGAATATGAATCAAAATTTTCAGAATTCAGTGAAGTTTCACAGTGAATTCTTTCAATTTGTTCTCTCTTTCAGTGAATTCTTAAATTAAATTTTTTTCAGTGAATTTTGGAAATTATAAATTGAATCAGAATTTTTGAATCTAGAATTGAAATTTTAGAATTTAATTCAGAATTTTCGAAATTAGAATCTAAGTTTCATAATTTGAATAAGAACTTTTGAACTGAGAATTCAAACTTTAGAATTTGAATCAGAATTTCTGAATTTAGAATTCAAATTTCAGAATTTGAATTAGAATTCTCAGAATTCTTAAATTCTTGAATTTTTTCACTGAATTCAGTGAATTCTTGAATTCATAATTCAAATTTAAGAATATGAATCAGATTTTTCATAATTCAGTGAAGTTTTATAGTGAATTCTTTCAATTTGTTCTTTCTTTCAGTGAATTGTTAAATTTTTTTCAGTAAATGTTTGTATTTTAAATTTAAATCAGAATTTTCAAATCTAGAATTCAAGTTTCAGAATTTGAATAAGAGATTTTTAATTCAGAATTCAAATTTCAGAATTTGAATCAGCATTTTTAACTTAAGAATTCAAATTTCAGAATTTGAATAGTTTCACAGTGAATTCTTTCAATTGGTTCTTTCTTTCAGTGAATGCTTGAATTTTTTCAGTGAATTTTCGAATTTATAATTTGAATCACAATTTTTGAAACTAAAATTCAAGTTTCAGAATTTGAATCAAAATTTTTGAAATTAGAATTTAAATTTCAGAATTTGAATAAGAGTTTTTAAATCTGGAATTAAAATTTCAGCATTTGAATCAGAATTTTTTAATTCTTCAATTTTTTTCACTGAATTCAGTAAATTCTTGAATTCAATATTTAAATTGAAGAATATGAATCAAAATTCTCAGAATTCAGTGAAGTTTTACAGTGAATTCTTTTAATTTGTTCTTTCTTTCAAAAATTCTTGAATTTTTTCAATGAAGTTTGGAATTTATAATTTGGATCAGAATTTTAGAATCTAGAATTGAAATTTCAGAATTTAATTCAGAGTTTTCAAAATTTGAATAAGAGTTTATGAATCTGAAATAAAAATTTCAGAGTTTGAATCAAAATTCTCAGAATTCTTGTATTCTTGAATTTTTTAAATTTCCTTGTTAGGGACTTTGTCGAATTTGTTTTTTCAAGGTTTCACATTATTTTCGGTAAATCTCTGAAAAAAAATTTAATGTGATTTGTCAACGTTTTAAACTTTATGAACATCTCGTTTCGTCTTTCTTCCTCTCATTCAGTTTCCATTCTATGCATCTCTCTCTAGCACTACAGTAGCTTCTGAGTCATCTTAAAAACCAGTATGTATGGAACCAAAAAAAGACTTCTTAGGGGTCGTGCACATAATATGTCACACATTTTTTAGCCATTTTTGATGCTCCCTTTCCTCTTGACGTCACGTCACACATCTTCTACAAAACTTTCAGTAATTTTGAATATCATCTAGTTTTTTAAAAGCTGCTGTTTACTTAGGGGCTGTCCACATATTACGTTATCAATTTTTTACCTATTTTTGACCCCCAGTGTTGACGTCATCAAATCAAAACTACTGGTGCGAAATTTGAAAAAAGTGTCTTAAATTTTTTGATAAAAAGTTCTATTTATATGATCACGTCATCATTTTTGGACCCCCCGAACATCAATATACGTCATCAAATCCAATACCCCCCCCCCTAAGTGTGATGACGTAATAGGTGGACAGCCCCTTATTTGTCATCAGGTTTGCTTAATCAAATATAAGTCGAGTAATTTTAATGAAAATAACTTTTGACATCCATAAAATCACCAAATCTTCTTAGCCATGAACATGTACAAACTGTTACCGTTGTTATCCGATCCGCATTGTTCTTGATTGCAGCGACAAACGGTAAATCCTGGAGCCCGCATCGCGTGGAGCTGGCGTTGTGGACGCACTACGTGGTCTCCGAGCTGAAGCCCGAGATCCTGGACGGTATGCCCGGTCTGAACGAAAACGGCAACTCGCACGGCCCGAGCAACGGCGAGACCGAGCCCTCGGATGACAGCAACCAGGAAGCGGCGATCGTCTCGAATGGAAAAGATAACGGTAGGAAAGGGGGTCGAGAGCTCGACGTCGCTTTGGACGAGAACTCGACCACCACGTCCTATACGGAGGACTCGCTGGAGAAGCCCTCGACGCCGATCACGGCCGCGGTCGCCAACGAGGACACCAACGACTCGGTGCCAACGGACGACAACGAGGACAGCAACACTCGACCGACCGACAGCGAGGACACCGAGGACTCCCAGGGCGAGCCCGCACTCAAGAAATTGAAGAAGTGACCCCCCGTTGTACTTGCGGACCATCGCCTCGAGTCTTCGCCCACTAATCTTGCGCTCCTTTAATAAATCAGCCTTTTCCAGTTAATTACCGTGTTTTTTTCTTTTTGTTTGAAATTCCGTTTTTTCCTCATACGTCTTACACTTGGTCTCGAGAATATTTGAAATCGAGGGCAATGAATTTGGATTGTCGAATGTTTTTTTTTCGCTCTTCGAGGTTCGCGAGCGTAGTTGGGTACGAAATGGTAAGAAGCTTCCCCTGGATGAATTATTGACAAGTACGGTAATTTATATACGTGTATACTTGAAGAGAACGTGGTTGAACGTGAAACTCACCAAATACATTTTTTTAGGGAGTGCGTGTGTGGCTTTTCAGTAGAAATCGTGCAGGAATTCGACTAGTATTTTTGCATTATCACAAGAGGCGTCGAAAAAATGTGGGTGAGAATGACCGAGAGAATTTGTGTATATTTGGGCAGCTGCGAAATGCAAAAGCGGACAACCAAGAGTTTCGTGGTCGGCTTGGCTGTTATTTTTGTACGATTTCAAAAACGAGAGCTCGGTTTTGGGTTTTACTGTTGCTTTTTGGTGAACCACCCCGCATTTCGCAGCGCGATCAACAACATTCCACATATATTTGTTAATAATGATTGGTGAAATACGCTGGCGCAATATAATAATCACGATTCAAAAAAAAAAAAAAAATACTTCTGCCCTTCTCGTTACTTAATAGCAGTTACACAATTTTTTACTTTTATACGAGATCTCGTAAACGTCTTGTTTTCGAAAAAAAAAAATACCAATTTCCGCCAGCTTCTTTCTCTTTGTTTGTACAAAGAACAATATTGCACGTGTGTATAAATGATTCTTGGTATTCGTAATCGTGTGTGAATGGCGCAATTATAAATGGCGACGTTTTCTTTTCTCTCTCTCTCTATCTCTCTCTATCTCTCTCTTTTCGTTGCAGTAAAACTTGAGACTACACTTGGGAGAACTGACAGTTTAGCGCAATATGGGCATATCTGGTTGTGTCCATTCCTTACCCACGTTGAAATGATATGAGACTATCAGGTTAAACTTTTCAGATTGGCAAACAGAAACGTAGAGTTTTTTTTTACTTTTCCCAGTGTCGTGTAGTGTTTAAATAATAATTATAGGGTGTTTATTCAATGTTTACATGATGTTTACGTCATGTTGCCATGATGTTTACGTGATTTTATATCATGCTTCAGTGAATGAGAGAATCGATGATTAATTTCAAAAACGTAAGTTATTGATTTGATGGGATACTTCATGTATAAGATGAAATTGGGGTTGCTGATATTCCTGCAGATATCGATATTTTTTCAACAAATATTATCGGACGGATAATTTCGATATTTCGATATATCATCAACAATTGAAGCAATATCACAAATATCAGAATGGAAAATATCGTTTTTCTAATATTGATATTTCAACATGTCGATAATCAATATCAAATATCGGGATGGAAAATATCGATATTGTTGAAATGGATATCTGATATTGTAAAAACAATACCGACAGTCGGTAACATACCGGTATAAAAAGTATCGTTTTTATAATATCGATAATGAAAATGAAAATATCGATATCGTTGAATATGATATCTAATATTTTTCAACCATTACCGACAGTCGATAAACATACTAATATAGAAAATATCGTTTTTCTAATATCGATATTACATCAACACCCTAGATGAAATAAAATTCGGCACATACCTTTCTGTTGGAATAGGGAATTCTAGGGAGTATTTGGGGAAATGTAGGGAATTTCCGGGGAATTTATGATTAAACCCTAGAAATTCCCTATTCCAACAAATCAGCATTCCAACAGAAAGGTATGTGCCTGAAATTCAACCACTGTCATATGTCACGTGACACGTCACTAGTACCAACTTGAAGAGCATAATATGATACAGTCATACTAACCTAAAAATGATTCTTTGTTCCAAACTGTCAGTTTCCCCAGTGTACAAGACACTGCGATTTTTATATTTTATCGATTGTTCTTAGGGAGCGATGATTATTTGGACGGGCGGTCTCTCGTTTAGACAATTGCGGGCCGTTTATCTTTTTGGTTTTCTCACGAACGCGATTCGCTTTGTAGCGATGGACGGTAAAATGTAACGAAGCGTTTGTTATAGCGATGTGTAACAATTAATGGTCGCGCGGAGCACTGCCACGAGCGGAAATAAGCCAAGATTACGATGGATTTCGCCTCTATTAAAACTCGAGGAAATAAAAGGAGAGGAACACAACTAGTTGCGAGAAACTTGTGCGTATTGTACCTCAATAAAGAAAATAAACAAACAATTTATATACACTATTTAGCGCTGAGTATAATAAATTTAGATATGTCACTTATGGCCTTAAAGAAGAAAAACATGAAAAGAAAAAAACAGTTCACAGCGACATTAAGTTGGATATTCATTAGTTGATATAGGATATGATATAATTACTGGTTGTACGGAATAACTAATTATTAATATTATTACGCTGTATAACGAGGCGAGAATTGCGTTAGGAGATTCAAGTTTTAGGCGAATATCGAGAGTGTGCTACCGTGTGTAACAGTAATAGGAGGAAAGATGATGACGGTGGTGGAAGCAGGATTGTCTTTGCTGACGAGCGAGCGAGAATTTCCAACGTCGCTGCCAAGCTCCGCGACAGGCAACTGTAATTATCGAAGTGAATATTACTGTAGTGGAACGATTATTTAAAATTACGAAATAAAATAAACAATGAATCTCGAGCATTGTATGTTTTTTCGTTTTGTTTTAGCTCCTACCTGGTTTTTATTATTTCCGCGGCGCGAAAAGCGGTTTTCTTTGCGGGGATCGGTTTTGCATTTTTTTCGTTTCGATGTGGAATCCAATTTTGCTCTCCTGTTTCGAAGGTTCAGGTAAGTCAATAACGAGTTTATCCTGGTTTATAGTGAAGGAAAAATTTGATGGAATGGGGGTCAGTGAGTATTTCTCTGAAATCTCATTCTCAGTTGCATCATTTCCAACTTTTGAAGCAGTAGAAAATGGTAGTGTATTATATTGTAGGTAATCTGATGAATTTCATTAATGCTAAAAGTACTAGAAATTTATGTATTATAAATTGCCTCATGCAGAGAGACGAAAAATTGTAGGTTATGTTGGGCAATGTGAAAACGCCTGCGCAGGTCACGTGACCTGTGCGGGCGTTTTACACGTTGTCCAACACAATGTGAAATTCTTTTTAAATAATTTTAAAAATTCATTGATAAAGTATGGTACTAAATAAAAAGTCATGTACGTTAAATAAAAAATTATTTTGTCCAGTGGAGAATGATAATAATTTTACATGAGTTATTGTGTATATCCACGCCTTGTTTAACAAAAATTTTATTTCCTAAAACTAAAGAATATTTTTGTAGTTTTTATCTACTGAAAATGATAATTATGTTGTTAAATATTTTGTTGATTTATAAGTGTAAATTGGGAATAAGGGAATAAGTAAGAAAAAAATTAAATATGAATAATGTAATATTAAGTGAAAAAAAAAACTTTCCAGTGGAGCTTATAATAATAAACAGTAATAAAATAATGTTTTGACTCAGTAATAGTGATTTTAGAAAATGAAGTAATCGATAAAAATAGTGAAAACAAAAAAAATGTACTTACTAAAATTTAAGGACGTAACAAATGGTTTTTTAGTTCTCAACCGCTAAAATTCATATTGAATTCGAGATTCTAAATTTCACTAACTCAAAAATGTAACAGAAATTGTGGCTTCAGAAGAATAATAGTTATGTTTAGCTAGTGTAGCGTAGAAAAATATATATTTATGCTACAAGGGAGAAAAAGGATGATTCCAACTCGTGCCCAACTTTGCACTCGTTGGAATCATCTATTTTGTCTCGTGTAGCATACAATATTTTTTCCCATGCATGTGTAAAAGTGGCCACTTCGTTTTTATGGAACGCAGGAACGAAATTCTCTTTTCGGAGTACTCGGAAATCAGCGGGAGTTATCAATAAAACCCTAGGGAAATATTCATAAATCCCAGATCACAGGGAAGAAAGTTGCCTGATCCGTGATTAATGAATGTT
>JAPYZL010198021.1:0-11333 GCA_030522825.1 Platygaster orseoliae | reverse complement strand
CACTTTAAAGGCATTATCATCTATGTATTTCAACCAGCCTCAGCCGGTACAGCCACCTATCGGAAAACGGCGGAAGCAAAGTTGTACACCTGATAAATAAAAAATATATAAAAATACTGAAAGTCAAAATTGTTGTAAATTTCATTACTTTAGCATCGAATTTTAAAAATCTGAAGGGTGAATCATAGAAGTGGAAGAAATCTAGAAAAATACCATAAAATACGGAAATTAAAAAAATTCTTGAATTACAAAAAAAAAAAAATTTTTTTTGGTCTTATAATTCTCAATCTTTGACTATTTGCTTTCGATTATGAGATTCTTTTATTTTACAAATTTCGAAGTTTCAAAGTTACATAAATTTTAGAGTCCAGAGTCTAACATTTTTTAAATGTATTGAATGTAATGGAACTCGATTTTGTCTCTATTTTCTTATACACTTTAATATTTTTCATATTTTCTCATTATTTATACAAGGGTTTTCTGATATGAATTTTTATATAATTTTCCACAATTTGATGCTCTAGGAATCAAAGTTATCTACAAATGTTCAATATTTTTACAGATTTTTAAAAAAATAATATGGACACAGATTTTTTGAAAAAACCCTCCCAAACATTTTTTTCTGCTAACGCCTCTGATTTCTGTGAAATCATATGATCACAAAAATTTATATAGATTGAAATCTACAAATACTTGTTTAATTTCCGTACGATTTGAGAGTGATGATTTTCCGATTTCAAAAAAGTATTGCAGGCGAACTTATACATTTTAAAATATGTGAATTCATGTCACTATTCACTGTAATAATTTTGATTAAACTATTTATAATGGACTAATAAGTGATGAATAAAGTTTCCTCGCAACTATTTTGTTAGTTTTATAATAAACCACAGTAAATATATTCGGATTTTTCGTAAATATTCTAGTGAGCTTAAGTAATGATTATTAATTTTTTTTTATCGTAACATATCGTCTGGAATATTAGGACGATTTCCTTTTAGAGATAACCTAAAATTCGAATCAATTTAGAGGGTTTACACTTAAATCTGTAAGGCTTGACCTTGGACTTTAAATTGAAAGGGAACTCTCGAATACAAGAGAAAACCTCAGCTTTTGAAGTTAATTTAAAAACTCGATTCTTTTCCACATTTCCATGATTTTCATGATGTTCATGATTTGCGAACTTTTTTTCATTGTGACTAATTTCCTTCCAGGCAAAACCTTGAAGTTTGGCATGATTGGACAGACGTTGATATAAATATTTAATTAAACAACTGCATTCGAAGATTATTTAAACAATTACCCTCAACTTTGAGGATCAACCATCAACTTCCAAGTTTGACAAATACTTTTGAAGATTGTTTTGACCACTCAACTTGACGGTTAAATTACCATTTCGGGCAACGAGGCGCCAAAACTTCCCCGGCGTCGGGGGAGGCAGTAATAATGAAACGGATAAAAAGCTTGAAAGGAGAAAAATAAGAAGAAGAAAATACGCCCGCGTTATCGGAGGGCGTCGGGTTTTATCGTTGGTCCACAATAACGTCGCGTCGGAGGAATAAAAATACGACCGTTTGGTATCAACAGCTCTATCAGAGAAAGACGAGCGCGTTTCTAAAAAGGAAGTGCTCTAATTTGATTGGCTAAATCGTGGCGTGTAAGGAAAATGCGAGGAGCGATAATAGCAGAGGGGGTGTGTGGAGGGGCGAAGAGACGTACGCTTCAGTGGGAATCAAATTTTTTGTCAGCGACTGTCGAACAGCTTTTTCTTCTTAGAACCTCAAAGCTGCGTATTTTGTGAAGTTAGAAAATTTTAAATTGTAAAAATAATCATAGATTAAAAATTTATTAGTGTTTCGAATAATTTACGATTAGCATGCTATAAATGTGTGGAATTCTGAAAAGCATCAACATTAGAAATGTTCGAAGATGCATTTTTTTAAATGAATTCTTATACTCTCTTTTTAATGGAAATTTCTAATCCGATTTTTAATCCAAAGAAATTGCCATTATTTCAAATTCACCGTCAAGTTACTAATTTATTTCCGAAAAATTCAGCCTGATCTTCCAGATTCCACATCAGAAACTGCCTTTATTGATATTATCAGAAGAAATTTTGAAAATAACTGTTACAAAAATATTCAACACAACTCGATCCTGTCAAACATATGAATAAATGAACTCCAGTCCCAAAACTTCCCGTTTTCCAGAAATGGAAAGTATTGGCGAATTTTTCTCAATGGAAGCAAATTCGCGATTAATCGTCAGTCGGAGTCTATTAACGTGCGGGGTGTAAAAATAAATGCGCGGCGCGCTTGACGGACGCCGCAATAAATTAATAAACGTATCGCGTGTGCGACGGAGGGTTGGGGGCTGCGCGGGGGGAAGGGAAGAAAGGAAATAAAACGAAGAAAGGAGGGTCATTGAAATAAACGGCTCTTGTTGATAAATAGTCGAGGCGACTCGCTTGACTCGCGTATTTGTCAGAAAAATTATTGGCTGCGATAACCCCCCGTCCGCGGCGCCATCGCTCCCGGGAACAACGTTTCACAAGTGCTTGGGACCAAAGGCGTAGTTATGTTCTGGTGAAAATTTCCGAACAAATTTTTTATCAGAAGAAGGAAGTTTTATCTTGATACGTGTAATACGAGTTTCCGAATGAAAGTGAATAATGGTAATGAGGCTCAGAACTAGGATTATCATAGTTGCTGGTTCTGTCAAGATTAAAAAAAAATCTGTTATCTGTAAAAATTTGGAATTCCAGAGCATCGAATTCTAAAAATACGTATAAAAATATGTATAGGAATACTAGAAATAATCAAAAATAATGTGAATGCTGCGAAATCTATTGAAATCTGTTGAAATTAGAATTCTAGATCATCGAATTCTAGAAATCTGTATAGAAATCTACAAGTAAATTATAAATCTATAGAAATACTAAAAAATTTAAATAGTTGTGATTTTCAATATTTTTGCATCAAATTCTATAAATCTGTAGAGTGAATCATAGAAATAAAAAAAATCTTTAAAAATACCGAAAAGTCGAAATTGCTGTAAATTTCAATATTTTAGCATCAAATTCTTGAAATCTGTGGAGTAAATCACAGAAATAGAACAAATCTTTAAAGAGACCAGAAAATACTATTAGATTGCATGAATAATAGGAAATGTGGAAATTGAGAAATTCTGAATGACTAACAAAAATTTCTTCAAAAATTGATGATTTTCAATCTTTGATGATTGGGTTTCGGTCATAAGATTTTTCGAAATTTTCTGAAATTCATTAAATCGAAAAAGTCGTAAATTTTGTCAAGATTTTATTTGACGTGCATGGAGTTAGAGCTATTTTAGAAATTCTGGGCTTAGAGTTTTGTCAAGAATTTGTATTTTTTGGATTTTTCGAATTTAGAGACTTTTGCAATTTATAGATAAGTTCGGATATTTTTAGAATGTGCTAATAAGATGATTTGAAATTGAAATTTCTGAAAGTTTGAAATTCGAAGGATTGGGTCGGAAAACTGTAGATGTGAACTCACATTTTCGGAGGTTTGTAAATATTATTTACCAACGCTTAATTAATCGTTGTTTATTCTAAATGTAAATCAGAATCACAACTAGGATTACCTTGATTGTGAACATTGTGATGATTTGAATGGATATATAAAATAAGGAACATTTCAGAAGTTCAGAGCTCGGAATTTTGATATACTGTGGATTCCTCTTTTTTAGATTTTTCGAATTCAGCAACTTCTGCATTTTAGACAATTTTGAGTGGTTCATATGTATAAATTGAAGAATTTGACATTGGAGTTTTGGAGAGTTCGACATTTGAAAATGCCGAATCGAAAAATCGTTGAATGTGAACTTATATTTACGAAGCTTCAACATTTTTCATTTCTTGAGTTTCAAAAATAAAACTTATAAGCATGGAACTTTCCTTTTTCTTTCTTTCAATCGTTATTTTCAATCATTTCAAAGTGGTTTTCTGGATTTTTTATTTTTCCCACATGTCACTTATCAAATTAATCATTATTACTTTATTGTACAAAGTTTTTCACAAAAATTATTATTCTTTACTAAACTTTTTATCAAAATAGAAAAAATTATGAGCATAATTATTGAAAAAATCGACAAAAATGTCAGACAAAAAATGTATCTGATTTCATAGAAACATTTATTTCCAAATGTTCATGTACAATGAAAAATGATTCAAATAATGTCAATTTCCCACAATTTATAAATAGTCGGCTAAATATTAAAACGTAATCAATAATTACGTTTATTCAGAGATGCGTATTTTAATTTTTAAAATTCACTGATTGGGTCTACAAAATTCACTGATATAGTAGAAATATATTTCTATGTATTACACTCGATTTGTATTAGTTATAATGATTTTAAGTGATCTTCAGTATCTGATCAAGATTTTTTCATGTAACCTCAAAATCAAAAGAAAATTCACTAGCTCATCAGTGATACAGTTTTATTTATAAACGTAAGTTTTTCCATCACCTATTTTCAGTAAAATTCACAGGCAGATCAATTACATTCACTGATAAACCAGTGATCAGTAAATTTTATTTCCATCATTCATAGCAAATCACTATTTCAAGTAGTAAAGTGAAATTTATAGAAAGTTCATTGCTTATTATTTAGATCATGCGACTTTCTCGTTTCATCTTCTTCTTTATTGATATTCAGTGATATTTCACTGAAATAATTATTGATGAATTTGAATAAAATATTAAAAAATCATTTTTTAAGCCTTTACCTTGAAGGTAGATCCTTAAAACGTCCGGGATTCCGTGCACTGTGCATCGATTGTTGGCCACGAGCTCGGGCATGACTGTGGTTATTTGGTTAAAGCTTACGTCTACCCAGCAAAGTCCGGGAAATCCCCGAAAATCGCGATCCGAAAGGGTGATCAAACGATTGTGCGTTGCATGAAGCTCTTCTAAAGAAGGCAACCACATCTGAAAATTTCACCCAGCATTTTTTTCTATACAAATCCATTAATAATCTGAACTAAATTCAAGATCTTACGACCTTGAATTAAGATCATTCTTACTCTCAGAAAGTTGGCGGGGCTTCGCCCCAAGACCCCCCCCCCCCTTGTATACTATCGTCACAACACAAAAATTTCATTTGAGCTCATTCAGCTAACTTTGCACTCGCTCAGAATCATCGCTTTTGCCCACTTGTGGCGCAATATGCTAATTTCTTTCTGTAATTAAATTTTCATACTCAAATGTTTACCTCGGATGTGTTTTCGAGAGTGATGAGCTCGTTGTGGGAGAGATCCAGGATCCTCAAGGCGCTGAGTCCCCGCAAATCCCCGAGTCCAAGCCTAGGTCCCAAGGCGTTGTGGCTGAGATTGAGCTTCTGGAGCTCTTTCATGCCGCTGAAAATCGAGCCTTCCAGACTCCGGAGCTCATTGTGCTCGAGCCTCATATCTTGAATGCTGGCGCCCGCCATTTCGTCGCCTTCCTCCTCCACGAGATTCTACAAATCGCATCAATTTACGATGCCTACACTGTACTCCTATGCTGATTACGTAACGGTACGATAATATTGTGGCTCTTTTATTAATTAATAAAATCGGCGGGTGATTGAAAATTAATTGGAATAATAGATTTCATCAGGACAACGACTGCGGGGCGTTATTAAAATAATCATCGGCGTCGCGCTGACAAACAAGCACGATTACGAGAGCCATTGGTTTTGAATGTAGGTTTAGGACTCTGCAGATTTCTTAAATAAATAAATCAATACAATTTTTGACGGTGCATGACTGATCAAGATAGAATATAGGACCTTTTTGTAGAATATTCAGATTTCTGATGTTTAAAGATTTTTTCAGTTATTAACCGATCTCTAGTTCCAGACAGAGAAATTTTCGAGAAATTGGAGCAGTAGACAAACTTTTAAGCGTTGTCTGAACGTAATTTGTTTGCGCATTTTTCTAATCGCTTTAATAGAATAAGCCATCACATTCGAAATGTTGTGGTCAATCGAGTTTTGAGTGTTCTTTATAAAAGGAATCAAATGAAAATTGAGGTAAATAATAATGTATAGATAATGACAGAAAAAGTGAATACAAATTATTCAATTACCTGTTTACATGAACAAATTGACATAAACAGAAGAAAAAAAGAAAATTGTATTCTCATAATTTGTTAAGTAGATCAATGACAGTGTATCATGAAGAAAGATTTGTTTTCATGCGATATTATGTAATGATATGATTTTCAAAATATTATTGATTAGATTGTTTATTGATGCCTGAAGAAGACCGAATGAAAACTCAAAGAGTATGAAAAAAGTGGGTGAAAAAAGTGACAACGCTAAATTTATGGTTAACCCTCACGTTGACCTGAAAAAGTGATAGCTCTCGCCTGAAAACTGAAGGTTTACGCTGTGATTGATGGTTAATGATGAAGTTGAGTGGTTCCAAGAACCTTGAAAAATTCAAAATGTAGAGGCTTGACCTTCAATCAAGTAATTGACCCTGAATTTCGATAACTAACCCTGAAAGTTGAATGTCAGGTTTATAGTAAGTGGTTGATGATCAAGTTAAGTGGTTGATCTTCAGGTACTTTCAAGGTTGTCCCTGGAATTTGAGTGACAACTTTAAAATTATGGTTAACCCTCAAGTTGACCTGGAAAAATGAAAGGCCTCGTCTGAAAATTCAGGATTTACACTGTGATTGATGGCAATGATGAAGTTCAGTGGTTTCAAGAACCTTGAAAAATTCAGAGTTTGGGGGCTTGACTTTCAATCAAGTAGTCCAAAGAACTCTCAAAGTTAAGGGTTGATCCTGAATTTCGATAACCAACCCTACAATTCGAAGGTGGGGCCTATGGTCAATGGTTGATGATCAAGTTAAGTGGTTGACCTTCAAGTACTTCCAAAGTTGACCTTAGAAGTTAAGTGACAACCTTAAAGTTATGATTAAGCCTCAAATTAACCTAGAAAAATGAAAGGCCTCGTCGGGAAATGAAGGATCTATACTATGATTGATGGTAATGGTGAAGTTGAGGAACTTTGAGAAATGGAGAATTTTTGGGCTGGACCTTCATTCAAGTAGTCCAAAGAACTCTCAACATTGAGGGTTGATCCTGAATTTCGATAACTAACCTTGAAAGTTGAAGGTCAGGCCTACAGTCTTAAAAGGTTGACCTTCAAGTGCTTTCAGGGTTGACTCTAGAAGTTTAATGACAACCCTAAAGTTATAGCTAGGGTTTACGCCGTGATTGATGGTTGATAATGACATTGAATGGTTCTGAGAACACCGAAATGTTAAGGGAGGATCTCCGTAAGAATAGCATTGTTGATAATTGAAGCTAGCGTACCTCAGTGGGCAGGCGATTGCTGCTTCGGTGCAACTGGCCGATTTTGTTGTTCGAGAGGTCCAGGAGGCGGAGGTCGTGGAGGCCTCGCAACGAAGCTAACGAGAAATCGGAGAGCTCGTTGTGGGTGAGGTTGAGGCACTTAAGGGACTTAAGGGGGTAGAGGGCGGTATTGCCGACGTTGCCCTGCACGCTACCCAGCGACTTAAGGGCATTGTGCCCGAGCTGGAGATCCTCCAGTAGCTCAGTCTCTATAAAGTCCTCTTCGGTCAACTACATCGGATCAGCGGTTTGTAAAAAAATTCATCTATTATTCATCTCCATTCGGGGCGTTTTTCGTTTTCGGGGCGTTCTCGATTTACACTGTTCGAAAATTCCTGGAAATTCAGTCAATTTTCAGGAACTTTCATCTGAATTTTACAGACTTTCTACTCAACTTTTTGGGATCTATTCTTGAGTTTCGTGATTAGCCACTAACTTCCAAGATTGAACCTGACGAGGTTTCAGTTTTGAATTTTCAAGGTGATTTGGATACTTGAATATTCTGTAACTTCAAATTAGAGACTTGAAAGATTGTGGTTCATCCTTCGTCAGTTTCAGAGGGTAAACACTAAAGTTGATTGAGTTGAATAATCTGAAACTTGAGAATGTTCCCTGACAAGTTGAGTGGAGTTCTCAAAAGGGAAATGGAATTTTTCATGAAATTGTCTTTGAATTTTCGTAATTCTTTATAAACATAAAAAGTAACTGAATATTCAGGCATAGCTGAATTTCATAATCATTTTGATTAAGTTGCTAAACTCAATGTAGAAAACAGAATTATTTTCAGTAGATTGTCCGAAATTCATAAAAAATAGTTGTTAATTTCATCTGGTTATTCAGATGCATTACAATGGTAAAATTTTTCCTCATTTTATCGAAAATCTATTGATTTTTATCAAAACCACCAGTATAAAATGAAATCATTCGGTTGATGATTCATTTGGCTCGGGAAGCCACGGATTAAAGAGTTAAACAGCTACAATTCTCCTTCTGGCAATCGATTGATCGAAGTTCAATTATCCAGATGACCGGAGAGAGCGCTTTATTGAATGATTGGCAGCAGCCACGAGTCATAGTAGGAAGTCGTTAAATGAGCATTCATTCGGCCAAACGTTTGCCTCGCGAGCGCACAACGGAAACCCTCCATTTGATAATTACGTTACGCGGTAATTGCACTAATCCACGGCACGCTTTTCGACGCCCTCGTATACACAAATTTTCAAATCAATTCGAAATTTCTTGTTTCGAATTCAAATTTCGGGAATTAAAAATAAAAATCGAAAGTGATTATTTCGGAAAATACAATTCCGTGATTTTCAAACTGAAAAATTACCTCAAATCATAATAATTTTTTTTACATACTGATTTGCAGTACTTTAATACTATTAATCTAAAGTCATGACATGATTCAATTCTAGAAATCCAAAATAATGATCTCAAAAAACCAAACTCCAAAACATGTTATTTTTAACTCTCGCCTTCAGGTTCTCCCTAAAAAATCCAATTTTTGTTTTGTTTTTTTTTTTCGTTTTCATCCAGCGTTGATGAAAATTCAGTTGTTCACTAGTTCTTGAAATCGTATAAAAAACTTTTTTTGTGCATCTTGAATCTCTCGGCGAACGTCTTACTCTCTAGATATGATAAACTAGTTTGTCGATCGCAGACACTCACCTCTTGAATGTCGTTGTACGAAAGCTCGAGGAATTTCAATCTCCGAGCTTTTTGCAAAGTTCCACTCAAGCTCCGAATCTTGTTGTGTTGGAGGAACAGGGACTCAAGGCGGTGCAAGTACCGGAACTCGTTAGGCAGATGCGTCAGTTTGTTATCAGCCGCGTACAGCATCTTGAGGTTGTGCCCGGAAACTGGCAATTCCCCGTCCAAGGAAGTCAATTCGTTCGAATTTATCAATAGCCACTCGAGCTGATTCAAGTCTCTAAAAAATCAAACGTCGAAACTCACAAGAAAAATAATCAAAAGTCAACAATACTGCATTAAATCTTAATATTTTGTTGTTTTTCCCAAGCTTTCTATTCATTTTTTTCTTAGTTTTTGATAGGAATTAACGTTTCTCTCAATCTATTACTGACGGAACAGTATAAGATTGAAAATTATCATAATTATGTTTTAAATTCTTAATATTATTTCACATTCGTTTCTCTGAGCTTTTGAAATCGGGAAATCATGTTAATCGAAAAAGGTTTGTACCTTAAAGTCCTGTTGAGACTCTTGAGATGATTTCTACCGACGGCGAGATGCTTGATCAGAGGCGGCAGCGAACCCGCGACCATTTCTGATATTATGTTTCCGGCCATCACAAGATGATGAATCATCGGGTTGTACTGAGAAGTAAAATTTTTTGAAGTTAAGTTTTTTTTGCTCGGTATGTGCATACAATCATTGATTCCGTGAACGTTGTGCAATTTTGGATACCATTGAGCTTATCGTATCTCTGATTCGTATCTTTATTCGTTCGTTGAGTAACGTATCGAAAACGACAAAAACTGGAGTGGCGACAACTTTTTTAGAGTTGCCCTGAAATTTTAGGAGGAAAGCATGAAATGCAATATGTGCCATGCAGAGAGTTAAAGGGTAATTGTGAAAGCTATGATAATGCTATTTCAAGTTTTATTCAAAATCTGAATAACTTAGAAAGTTTCAATGACTTACGAAGAATAAATTATAATAAGTTTAAAAAATATTGTAAAATTCAGGAAGCATTGAATCGGTTGTAAAGTGTCTGAAATTTTTCAAATTCCGAAAAATCAAATAAAAAAATTATAATTTTGAAGATTGGCAGCAGCTTTATTATTCAAAAAATTCGCAGGATTTCGAAAAATATTAATAAATTATGTAAGTTGTTTTACTATTTTTTATTAAAAATTTAAAAAATTTCTGAAAAACTCAATTATTGGACGTATTTTAGTTAAATTAAGAAAGTTTGGACTTCTTTCCGTAATTTTTGATACTCACATAATTTTTAAACATCCATAAATCTAAATTTTATGATTGTGTCAATAACTTCACAAAATTTCATACATTTAAAAATGTCAGAAAATGTTTCATAATTTTACAGATTTTGTTCATCGTCAAATTTTTTCGGAATGTGCATGAATAAATTTTTTTCATTTCATATTTAAAATCTCTAAACTAGGAAAATATCAAAAAATTAAAAAAACTTCTAATAAGTTAGACTTATTTCCATATAGCCTATAAATTTTTTTATTGCTTTTAATATTATATATGAATTTCAAAAGTTTCGAAAATTCAAAAACATTGAAAACTTTAAGAATTACAAAAATAATCCCTAAACAAATAAAAAATGATTAAGACTTTAGATAATTGTCAAAAACTTTTTTGAATTTTGAATAATCAAAAAAACTCTTACAAACAATATAAATTGAATAATAGCCTAAAAATTTATAGAAAACAAAAAATGTTTCTTTACACATACCATTTTTTTATTGTATGATCGGTTCTTCTCTATCTACGTCAGGTAATTAACTTTTTTCTAGTCACAGAAAGTATGACATTGTTCATTCATCATTTCTCAATTCAATTAACAACATTTTACCAAACTATCATATATCTCATTCCAATTTTCCTGATCCTTCTGTCAATTATTAGATATTTATGCTGCAAGGGAGGAATGGAATGATTCTACGAGCGAGCATTTGGGCACGAGCGGCAGCGAGTTCTCAAGCGCGCGAGTTGAATCACATTCCTCCCACACTGAGAAAAAATTTTCGGGGCGGCTAATAGCTCGACCGGAATGGTTACTGTCTGTGGAAAAAGTTGTATTTAGCAGTGGCAACAACTGAACTGACCAGAGCAGCTACTTGATACGTCGGAACCATTCCGGTCGAAATCGGAATTGGTATATCGTAACTATTTCGGTCTCCAACGGAATCGTCACGTTTGAAATCATAGTTATTCCGAAGGTA
>JAPYZL010197984.1:0-12825 GCA_030522825.1 Platygaster orseoliae | reverse complement strand
TAATTCTGCATTGATTTCAATGCTTTTGTATTTTACTTTTTTCATTACCTACTCTCGCATTCACTGTTGAGGTGGCTTTTGTATCTTAGTTTTTTCATAACGTTCACTCGCAAGTACTATTAATTAAGTTTGTTCATCAACGATGTTCGGCAAATGGGTGGGGAGAAAGGATGGAGGGGGGTTGGGGGATTTTTCGAAAAAAGGGACAAGGGGCATTTTTATTAATTCTGGCTTTTATACATTGGTGATGTTCAGTGAGAGGGGGGGGTATCTGTTTCAAAAATAAAAAATGTACTAAATTTTTCAATTTTCATATTAAAGTAAAAAAAATTTGGTGTGATCAAAATAGATGTTACACGTATACTGAGTGTATAAAATATTTCACTGAAGATTCTGGAGTGGTAAAAAATCGATAATATGTACACTAGAAAATGTACAGCAACTATAAAATGTTTATGCTACTCACATTAATTCAGGTAAAAAATGATGATTGAGTTGAAAACTCGTACACACGATACAATGACTCACCTGAAACAAACAAAAAAATCAAAAATAAACAACAAAATCAATAGCAAGTTACAGATGAAACTCATGTAACTATTTGATCATAAATGTAACTATTATATAAATTAAAAAAAATTATGTATAAAATAACTTAGATACTCATATCTTACACCATTTTATTTTTCCAATTTCCATTTAGCGACAAACTAAACAGATTTTTAACACGTCATCATCACATACAATGTCTGTGGACCAAAAAATGTTAATTGAAAACATCGATAATCATTTCAAACTATTTCAGCTACTTCAAAACCTTTGAATGCTTGCGCACAATTGCGAGAATTTCAGAAATTCAAAAACCTCAAAAAGGAGCATTTAAATTCATTATATTCTGGTATAAAACGATCGAAATAAGATACAAAGCACGCGTCGGAATAACTCAAAGTTCCTGCTAATTTAATTCATGCACTCTGGCACGTTATCACGGCTCTCCTGGAATTTGAACAGCCGGCTGGGCGTAAAAACGTCTGCCAACGTTATAAAAGCTTTATCTAGAGCTTTATAGTTGTTTCATGAAAATTTAACAATTACGAACTATCTTCCAGGTTCAACTCTGGTGATGGTGGAAAAGAAATGAACAGAATGGATGGGAAAACCGAGAGCGTGACTCGAAAACTTTGAAAAAGGCAGGAAATTCGACATGAACCTTCTTCAAAAGTCGTTAAACCTGAATTACAATTGACACTTGAAATGTTGCGCCTGATTTATGAAAGAATAAACATGTTATTTTCATTCAAACAAATGGCCGATTTTTTCAAACTAAACAGGTTATATGTTTTTACCGTTTTTGTTCTGTAGAGCTACCCAATATTTGCAATAAACCTATAAAGTATGCTATAAACAAGTCATTCAAACTGTTTTCAAAATATCTTATATAACTCAAACATTTATCGGTTCCCCAGGACTTTTACATGGCAAAATATAATATGTTAATCATTCATTTTCATACAACGAGCAAGTGATAACAGTAAAACACTATTTTACTACAGATATTCAAAGTACTTTTCCCTCAAAATTATATTCGATTTTTCTTCTTCGAATTCTGAGGATGAGCAATATTTAAATATCAGAGTTTATCTTTTTTTTCTGAACGAAACTTTCGATCTCCACGTTCGCAGTGTTCCAGAGATCAAACGACTGCGGATGCTGGGAATAACCGGTCGTCCCAACTTTGTCCATAATTCAGAACGGTCGCCCAAGCCACATTTACAATTAGGGCGACTATGAGTAATTAAGAATAATATGGCCAAACTTTGTAATTCCTGAAATTCCGGCAACACTTCTACATTATGATTTTCAGATTCGCAGGGTGCAGGCTGGTGTCGTGAGATAGAACAAGCTTCGCTTTCGGAACATAGAGAACTCCCTTACGTATCTGTATAACCTTAAGGTAGCACAACTTTATCTCAACAGATTCGTCAAGCGTTTCTTACAACTTATTATACTTTTTTAACTATAAAAAACTTTTTTAACGTCTTCCTAATTCAGTCCCTTATATGTACTGAGAAGTAGTGGTAGACACAGGTTTTATTTAAAGTGCAGTAATCACGAATGTCATAGAATTCATTATAAGGTAGTTCAGCATTTAAATCAGTTTATGTATAGAATATCCATTTAAAGAACTCCATTGTTTGAAACTTGGAAGAAGATATTCTTGCATGCAAAATTTGCGATTTTTTATTTCTTAGATTGGAGTTCCATATATTTAATAATAAAAGATGCTATGCATTAGCATTCTAGATGATATAGTTCTTAATTCATACTTTCTATGACTTCAGTTCTATACTATAAAGATCAGATTTTTAATTCCATAATTCGAATTTAAAGATTTCGATAGTACAGTCTTTTTAATTGTTTGACCCTATGACTTTCAATTTTATCATTCTATGTATCAGAGGCAAAGAAACCTGTATTTTAAAATGTGAGATACAAGAATTTCAGACTCGTTAATAAAGAACACAAGAACTGTATAAAAAAAACGACAAGTCCGACTTTTCTAATCTTTTGATTATTTTGAATTGAAGAACTGTATTAAAAATTCATTGAAGATTTCATTCTTGAATAATCTACATCTCGTATTTAAATATTATTACGTTGTAGATTTTATAACTTCAGCTTGCTACTACTAAGAATTATAAATATAATTATGTATAATTTACATTCTTCGGATCAAGAATTTCCATAATCCTTCAGTTCTATGAATTGAATATTTATTATATTCTATCATATTTTTAATTTTTGATGTTTAGGTATATAAATCTACATTGTAAAACAAAATATATCAGGGCTTATATTTCGTAAGTATAGAACTGTATACTTTTCCATGTTAGAATTCAAAAGTCTACATTTTGTTATATTTTAATTATTTAAAACAGAAATTCATATACGAAAACTTAAGACTCCGTGAGTTTATATTCAAAAGCTCAAATTTCAAGAATATTCTTATAAGATTCATAACTACGGTCTCTTACAATATCAGAATCTAGAAATATATCTCACAATCTTAAATTTTGAATTCTTAGAATTCTATAAATGTAAGCCCCACAGCATTAGTTTCTAGAATAATTGGATAGTTGAGAGTATGAATTTAAATAAACACATTCCGTAGAATCTATTATATAAAAAGTATTAAAGACATAGAAATATAAATTTTACAATACTAATACAAAATTTTAGAGCTCTCTATTCTACACTTCCCAAGTCTATATTTCGTATCTCGATAATTATTTTACAATATCTTTTTATTTTCCTTGATTCCAAATTGCATGAATGAATATTTTCAAACATAAGTTTTGAAAATACCATTCAAGAAAACTTGGATATCCTTTTCTCATTAACTAAGAACTCTACAATATAATTTACATAACAAAGATTTAAAAGTTCGTACTTTTCGAAAATCAGTATTCTTCAATTCTATATTCTATAATATGAATTCTTGGTATTTGATATTGTAAAGCATTTCTGATTATTTTTCAGTATCGAATCCAAAATCCCGAAAATCCATAGCGCCAAAATTACAGACTCAAAAAGTAATAAATCAAGAACTTTTCATTCTATACTGCTCGATTCTGCATTTCTCTATCCATATGATATATCAAATGTGAAATTTAGATTTTCAAATAAATTATTTCAATTTTCAAATAAAAAAATTCACATATTTCTGAATATCATCTGATAAAATTTATACCTTTTTTCTTTAACATTTTTGAATTCGAATTTCTGAATCGTGTTCTGAGTAATTTACAAGTATAAAATTTACGAAATAATTGTTTTTTCTGAGACTCATATTTATAGTATTCCATATAAAGAAAATGCTATATACACGTACACCCGCTTAAAATTAAATAAAATAATATACTCCTTCAAAGCTGTAAGTAGGGGAGTGTTCGCTATTCCCCTGCATGCATAATTACAGAGAACATAGCAAAATAACTGAACTGACATTCGATTATTATATAACTTTATCAAAGATAAAGGAAATAGTTTTATATATTATTTAATTATTATCTTGATGACTAAAGTTCCAAAAAAAAAAAAAAAAAATATGATATCTCTATGACTATTTTTTCCTTGGACCACTTATGAAAAAATTTAAAATTAGTTCAATCACGTTCAATGCTATTTATTATTAGTTATTTCGTTGAGAATCGTCAGCTAACTTGCTCTGACAAGGGTGAGAATAAAAAGAGAGAGATTTCGCATAAAACTGCAAAATGGAACAAGCTGCAGAAAAATGACATGTTCTCGAAGTGAATTTTCAAGAGCACTCGTGAGAACGACAGCCCTTCAAAAGTGTCAGATGTATTGGCTTGCGTGAGCGAAATAGGGAATCTCTTCAGTTAGCGCATCGATTACCGAACTCGGAAGCACTTTCGAGGAAATGTAATGAAATCTGCACACCATTTTCATGGGATTGCAATGGGTATCAAGTTTCAGTTAGACGTTATTTTGATCTGGACAGTCGATTGATTGGACGTTGGATCCGGCAATATTTGCCTTATATTGTCAGTTAGAAAATATTTTCGATTCAAATTTTTTCATAAAAAAATTACTCCTTAGTCAAGTATGATAAAGAAATTTTTGGAAAAATAGATACACATTGAGAAAAAATCTTGTACGTTTTTCTGGGAAGTGTGTGTATAGTAAAAGAGATCGGATTAAAATATTTCTGTGCTTAGGATGAAGTATTATATTATAAAAAAAAATTGTTAACTTTATTGGTTTACATAGTAGTTATAGCTATAAATTTTTGTTACATGTTGTTTCAAATAGTTGTATCGTTATCATCACTATTTTACATAAAAACTTCAAAATATAGGAACTTTCAATTTTCGATTAGTGGGTTTGAATTTTGCAATTCAAGTCTTTTTCTCTGCACATCAATATCTTAAGTTCTAGATGAGCAAACTATAAATTGCCAAATTTCCGAACTGACAGAATTTCAAACCCAGAAATCGAAAATCCAATATAAACAATCTCTTATTTTAACGAAAAAATACTAAATCATTCTTCTTAAACAAAAAGTTGCAAGTTTGTGCTGGAAATTTCCGAGTCCAGATAATGAATTTTGAAATTTCAACTTCCAGAAACTCATTAAGAATCTGCTAACAAAACTTGAAAGTTTTTAATAAAAACTTTGAAATTTCAGAAACGAGAGACTTGTTAACTTGACATCAATCATAACTTCTTAAAAACTTATAAATCAACAGATCAAATACATGTAACGATTACGCCTTCAAAACTTCCATTCTTGTAAACTTAGTTTTCAGGTCGAAATCTTGTGATCAAAACTTGTTTGCGGAAAACCTCGAGATGTCCGATCATGAGACATGACAGAATGATCGGAGCAAGTTATTTAGTAGATATCCCAAGATACTCCGAAGCTCGGTGTATAATACCTCTACAGGATCTTGATATTTGTTCAGTTATCCTTGTTTAAGCGAAATGAAACAACCATGAATATTCGTGGTAGTGCAGGCTTAATTCAAATCGGTCATTACGATGAGTGGAGTTTAGTAACACGACAAGAAAGACAGTCATTTGCTATCCGTAAATTACGTGAATCAGCCAGTGAAACGTTGATCGCTGCTGAGTAAACTCGAATAATTACAGTTCTCGTTGTTTGCTTTCAATTAATCATAATTGCGCGTGTAATTGCTGTATTTTCCAAAAGCTCCCGATACCTTGTTTTCTATAATAAAGGTTATTCGATACACTCAAAAACTACTACTCAAACCTGAAGGCTTGAAGTTGTAAAAATATTGAACTGTTTATCATTTATTTTGTAAAAAAAAATCCTTTTGACAACAAATATTATATAATAATTACTACATGTTTTTTAGTATCCTCTTTTGGTTATTTTACTCTCATCAAGACGATTATTTCTACTTAGAAAAGTCTTCCAATATGCAAATACAATCTTCAAATTCTTCAAAGAGAATTTTCGAAACTGCACTTTCTAGGCTTAGGGAATCAGCGAGCGCAGAATTTCGATCAAAGTTGTCGACGATGGGATGTTTTTATGGTACCTGTTATACTTCAGAAACCCTTATCCGTGGGTTTTGAGATAAAAGCAAATCCGAGTGACCTCGAGCAAATATCGCGATGCGTAATGAAGTTGGAATTCATTCTGACCCGCAACCGAGCTCACCGAGCTCGCCCAAATTCATGAGATTTCTTGGATTACGATGCGCCCGAAAGTTGCAGTGTGCATTTTTATTATTCTTTGAATATTAACAATCAAACCGGTATTTTAAAAATTGAGCGAGTGGTATTTGTATTATATGTAAAGGATGAAAATAATTGAAGAATACTTCAACTTTGAAAACGATACAATAGACATCAAAGTAAACTAGTATTTTGTATTTATAATTGTCAACGTTGGGTAATGTGTAGTACGTAAAAATACTATTTTATACATGAAAGACAATCGATACTTAAATTTAGAGAAGAAGCATTTTTACAAAAAAGTTTCATTAAGGAATGTTGAGTGTAAGAGATAAGAAATAGTACTAGAATTCGAAAAATGTTCTAATGCAAAAAATTTTTAATTAACAATTTTTGCAATCTTGTTTCGGCATCCCTAATTTTTCGATTCATCTTCAGTGTAATTTCATTCTTCAACACAACACTTGATGGTACATTGTTTTCAAAGAGTTGTAGCAGAAAAATAATATTTTCTCCATGATCAAAATTAATTTAACGGATGCGCAACCATTTCCAATTTTTCAAAATATTCTAAAACGAAAGAATATTTTAACAAAAATATTTTACATCATTTCTTCAGAAAATTATAGAGTTTCTCTTATTTAAAAACTAATCAGTAATAAATAACCTCATTGTAGGTCAATTTCAATATAAAACTTGTCACAGAAAAAGTAATTAATTATTCCAAAATTCAGCAAATATTGAAATTATCCATCTATTATAATTTTTCGAATATAAAAGCTTGTCCTTAATCTTTCGAATTTTTATTAAAATTTTCTAACAAGTTTTGCACGACAGTTCGAAAATATATTGAAATTACATTTTTTTTTAATTTCTTATTGAATTGGGGCTCTAGTTAATAGATATTGCATAAATACAACGTTTCAATAATGTTATAAATTTATACACATTCTAGATAAAATAAGACTAGTTTCTCGTTCAAAAATCGTCGAACATTTCAAATTAATAATATTTTTGCAATCGAAAATAAGACTGAGGATAAATATCGGGTTCTCTGACTTTTGATATATTATTTCACAATAATTCAGAAATTAAAGTACTATATTTAGAAGATATAAGCATAAATGTACAAAAGCAATAAAATTTTACGAAAAAACAAAGTTTTCAATCGCATTAAAAATTCTTAAACATTTTAAATTAATTGCAATATGAAAATAAAAGAAATGAATACATATAACGTTTTATTTTGATCTCTGACATTAATATTCATGCAAAACTTATATTTTGTAAGGTATTGTAACTGCCTTCAACTAAAATTTATCTTTCATAGAAATTGTAATCGATTTCCACAAAACTCTGAAACTGCCGAAGGAAATTCACTTTAAAACAGGAAAAACCTACATTTTCATGTATCGCTAGACAGAAATAAAGGAGAAAATGAAAATTAAGTGAAAACGACAAGGAATGCGCATTCTACCCTCGCAGAAAATGTTGTAAGGTAAGAAAATAAACAGCAACGTCAGTAGAATTCGAAGCTAGTCTACTGAAAAATAACTTCTCGGCTAGCTAGTGCGAAATCCTCGAAAAAATTGACTTGGCAACCCAATTTCGTGCTACAATCGTGCCTGACCAATAGCGAGAGATCCGTAAGCCCAAGAAAAAAAGAACCCCGAAATACCTGCGGTTGTTCAGGCTCTGTTACCGCCATGTTTGCGGTTTCACGAGCCGTGAATGTCGAGTCAACGTTTTCGCATGTATTTGACTTTCCCGCGCAAGTAATAAGTCGAAATCCCAAAGACTGCAGTGAATGCGATAGTCCATCATATGTACCGGGTAGACATGAACACATAATGATCCAGAAAAATAGAAAAAAGTGAAATGATCTTATGTATAGAACCTTAACATGTATAATTTTCTATCGCAATCTTAGGAATTGTATACTTTTTTATATGCACTGAGAGAAGAAATAGATATTTTTAATTGTAAGATGCATGATATTTAGTATACAATGTACTAACTATTATTGAAAAGTGTCATACGTTTCGGAACATATATATCTATTATGCCATACGCAAATATACATATCTTAATATGCAACATTTATTCCTTTCAGTATATAATATCGACATTTTTTACAGAAGAAACTGACCTTTTTTTTTAATATGTAATTTTTAGTGAAATTCGACGTACATGACTTTGATCCTTTCTTATTTTACGTGTACAATAAACTCAAAGAATTTCGATTATACGTAAATATATCGTTGGAAAATCCTTGGAAGAAGAAAAGACCGGATATAAAATTTCCCAATGAGGTCAGCTTAATGCGTTCCTCGATCGATGCGGAGAAAAAGGCCGTTTTTCGTGATGGTCGCCAACAAAAATAAAGACGTCGCCCCCAAGAGCCTCGTAAATACGATAAAAATCACTGGATGACGGAAAAAGAGCGCCCGAGTTTTCTATACTTTTTTATGATGTTGATCGCGTAATCTTTTTATAGGCGAAGTAAAGGATAAATAACGCTTCCATCGGGCCTCTCTGGATTTAATCTTTAGCTGTCTCCCCAAACTCCGGAAACCTTTCATCGAGCGACGAGCAAAAGGGCGAATTCGCAGATGAAAGGACGCGACATTAATTTTCAAAAGCAATGCAAATACTGAGACTTTTGTCTAGATTTCCAAGCTGTGTATTGAAAAAGATGGTTCTCCCTAACGGAATATTTTGTAAGGAATTACAATCTTTTGAATAAAAAAAAAATTAAGATTGATGACTTGCCTCGAAACGTTTGAGACTTGAAAAAAAAGAAATAAGATATATCATGACGTCACTTTACCGTCAATAGATTATAAAAATAACTTTTCTGCCGGAGACGGCAAAAAAGTGACGTCCTTTGGCATGTGAAACATCGTGTGCACAATGTACTATCACAAATTTGGTAATATGGTTTATGTATTTCATCGACTGACATATGAAAATAACTTTCATGACTTAAACAGAATTTTAAGAAATAAAAACAAAATAGAATGAGTAAAAAAATTGAAAAATCTGTAAAGATGGAAATTATTTCATAATTTCTCCTCTCATTAAATGAGAGGAGATATTTATGAAAAGAAATTTTCTTTTCATAGTTTCACATAACACGTTTCGTAAAGAGATTTTTTTCAATTAACGATCAATTATCTGTAAGTACCCGACGACAAATTTTCCAAGCCACTCGTTTTCTGGCACTGGAAATTAATGGGAAAGTTGCACGATATTGAAGATTTTTTCATCTCGCAATGAAACGTTGTTAATTTCAAATTCACGAGTGTGTGTGTGAAAAGGAAATCGAGAAAATGTAGGTCGTAGCAAACTGGAGCTTTCTTTTTTTCTTCTTTTTTCTTTGCGAGAGGTAAAAAGGCCAATAAAATATTCTACCTTCATGAGTCCCAGCTCCAGCACGTCTACATCTCTTAGATATGGCTCTAAATTGTCCCCTTTCGTTTCCTTTGCTTCCGCAATCTATGGTTCCTCGGTTTCTTTTTTTACCTCTTTACAGCCAGCCATTTAAGAAGAAGTGAATATTTTATATCGATTACTGGAATCATCTTAGAAAAGATTGAGTTGCCATCATTTTTCATTTCATTTTCAGGGATGGAAATTAAGATTTAAAATGTAGAGTATAGTCAACGTTTCATATTCTTGGAAAAATTATTAGGCGACGCATTGAAAAGTACCTACCAAAATAATTATTTAGACAATTTTGATTATACGCTTAAAATTATATGTAATTTTTTATAACTTTAAAAATTAGTCATAGCTTACATACAGAAATTCTCGACAGTTCCAATACGTTATCTTAAATTCTGCGAAACACTATAAAAGTCGTGAAATTTTGTAGCTATCCATATTTGTTGGTTCGCAACCGATTTCGGCCAAACAGCGTTGTAACAAATCCGGGTAATAAAAGGAGGGTGGGAATAAAGTGCGATGTTTTCGACAACTTCGAAAACTTGTGTTAGCTGGGTTTGCCGGATTGAAATAAATATGCAGAAGGGCAATGCGGGCTTTGCAGCAAAGTACAAAGGAGATGTGAATAAATTCAATGAAGATGCAATCATATGTAAACATTTCTTACAGTTGACACTTTTCGTACAAAATGAAAATAACTTGAATCGATACTCATTCTTTGTTTCTTGGGTTTGAAATTCGTAACAACAATTAAAGTTGCCTATCTAAACTAATTATCAAAAAAATTAACTTGAGCACAACTTTTTGTGAATTTATAATATAAGAAAACCATTGTGTATTACACTTTGTATTAAGTCAACAAAATTTTTTACAGATTGAAAATAAAATTCAAAGCCAAATATAACTCATTTTCTTCAAATTAAAAAAACATAAAATCCTTCAATCTCAGCATAAATAATCCTTAAACGAAGTATTTAAAAAAGTTCTAAGAATAAAACTTAAAAACAAGTAAAATTACTTTCCACTCTCAACTGTTTAAAAATTACTCTAGGTCGAGTAACAGTATTTTTCCTGATGTAAAAATAAAATCTACCAACAGAAGTTTTAATAAGAGAAAAAGTTTTGTCCTCGAAACGAATATTGCTACACAGCAGTCTGCTTTTTACACGTCGCTAGCATCAGGGATCTTTCAGGGCCAGCTCGTATGTCGCGGAAATGAACAAGGGGCAAAAGTTTTCGCGAATCAAGGGTGGTTGGATCGAACTCGTTTCCATTGCCATTCGCAGTCGGTGGAAATGCGCGGGCCGCGAGCCATAAACTTCGAATCTGCAGAGCCAGCGAGTTTCGCATCGGCATCGCAAGGCATTATGACTGCGCATATTGGATCACGTAACTTTACAAGCGAAGTTAGATTTTGGCAAAATTACGAATGCCGAGTACGACTCGTGATTGTCGAGACAAGTACGACCTTTTAACAAGTAGGGTTTGGCGATGGACATGAAAGGGATAATGATACAAACTCGGCCAGTTTGAGAAGAACTTCTTAATCAGATATGAATCAGTTGTGTAAGTCATAGATAACTCACGATCCTTCCCTGCGTTTCGAAATTTAATTAAAAATAGTGTGGAATATTTCTGTGTTCGTTGAGAATAATCTGAGTTTGGCTATATTAGAAAATGTATGTTCTGACTTTTTTAAATTATCAAATAACCTAGAAAAAATAAAATTTTCTTTCTATTCTGGACTTTTGTTTGAAATCGATGTTTGGATGTACTAATTAGATTGAAATATATTTTGTGAAATTACAATCATTAAAAAATGTATACAAATAGATCAAAAACTAGTGTTCTAAAGCTGTAGTAAAAAAAAACACTGATTTTATTGATAAACAACACCTACGATGAGTATTGATATTTTATTATATGCATTTCAAAAGATTCAAGATATTTATGTATACGTACAGAATTTCCTTATTTTACCAAAAAATTTATGTAAGTAATAATATAGCTTTAAACTATGAAAACCAGAAAAACCATGGTTTTGAAGCCAGAAATTCGAATAAGATGTAATATACAAGGTGTACGAAAATTCCCTTGCCTAAAAGAAATTCAATATTTCTTTTTGAATTTCTAGTCGAAAAGTCCTTTCCCACTTTTTACAAAACCTTGAATGAAAAAGGGTTGGCAAATTCTAAATTTGAACCATAAACCTTCCTCGACAAGTAAGGATAAGAACCACGTACTAAAATTTACCTAAATTTTCTTCTTTTTTTTTTTTTGTCACAAAGCCCTTTGCCACTTTTCGAAAAACTGAAAATCAAAAAAGATATTTGAGTTACAAGTTTGAACCAATCAGATTTCTCAGATTTGGAGCTTGAATATATTTTCTCCACTCCAAGTTTTATTAAAAGTGGCAAAGGCCTTTTCAACTCAGAAAAGTATGAAGAAAATTTGGGTAAATTTGGTCCGTAGTTTTTATCCCCACTCGTCGAAAAAGTGCATTTACTATTTAAATTTCAAACTTGAATACCTTTTTTGATTTTGAGTTTGGAAAAAAGTGGCAAGCTTATATATAATTGTGTAGGGTATTCGAGTGTTTCTACAGTTTTCTAGTATTTCGAGAATTTCAACTTATTTTTAAATGATAATTTTAGAGGAGACCGGGGCTAAGCCGGCCTCTATCGATTATAAAAAAACTATCTATTGTAAAAATTTGTGTTTTATACCTGAAGAGGGCCTAATACCCACGATATCTCAGACAAAATCTCAAGTCATTCAAATGAATGCAAAAAATTCTCGAAGGCCAAACGTAAAATCGACGCCTTGAGAGTGAGGTTTAACGACGGTTTGAAGGTGACATTTTCGCGACTTACAACAACAATATAAGAATAAAGAAAGCACAAGTAAGCTTACATCGTAGATTAAGCATCGAGTTATAAGTATCAGTTGGGATAAGTTTAGTTTTTTGAATCTTTCATATTTTTTTACGAAAATGAAAAAAAATTTACTTTCGGGACTAACCCGGCCCCCGATCACCGGAGCTAACCCGGCCTCTAATCATCATGGCTAAAGCCGAATTAAAGGCTGTTTCTACCTTGTTGGGTCAAAAAAAAGTTCTTTTTTTACTTTACCTTTCCCGGCAGGTGT